>JANTCA010011303.1:0-21467 GCA_024741275.1 Chironex yamaguchii | reverse complement strand
TTTGCTGTGCAAAAGAACATTGTTGTGCAATAATTTGCAGTGCAAAAGAACATTGTTGTGCAATAATTTGCAGTGCAAAATGAAATTTTTGGTGCAGTAATTTTCAGTGCAAAAAAATTGTTGTGCTGTAATTAAGTGAAAGAGGATTTTCGGGAACTTCGGTAAAATCAGTGTTGATTCAATTGCTCAAGTATGGAGGTCTATGAGAGCACCTAATAATCGCAACTACAAGCACTCGGGGAATGCCATACACGGTTATGCCAATGGTATCAGGCAAAAAAACATTTATTATTTTGTGTTATATATTCTAGTGCTAGCAGCCGTATTGCTAGAAGAGTGTAAGATGTGTTGCTTATGTCATTGCTGTATTGAAGTGAGTGGATTTGTGTTGTTAGTCTCGTTGTCTACGATTTTCTTGTTTTACCTATCGAATGTGTAGATCTGGATCGACTGGTAATAACTGGAATGCAAAGTCCTGAGTCATTTAAAATCAGATGATTGTGCAGACATCTTAAAGAGGACCTTAGGCTTTTGGTAAAATCAGCAAACTTAACCTCAGTTCGTTCTAGGCAGCAGATTCGGACATCGTCTCCTTACACTTTTCGTATAGGCTTGAAAATGCTAGTCTTTGTCGACTCAGTGGAAGCTTATCATCGTGTTTCTCTGCTGTCAATCCCAGAGTAGTTTTTACAAATAGGAAGATCTTGCAGTCCATTTAAAAGGATTGTGAACCTGCCACACAAAGAAGCTTAGTAGTATATGGATTTCTGTACCAATGTCAAGCTCGGTATGTAGATCGCACTTCTCAATGATTAGGTGACAGGATCCAACAGCAAGTTCCAGTCAGTGGACGCCAAGCATCACTTTCTCCTAGAGAACAGCTTTTTCAGACTTGCAAAGCTAACCTGACTGCTAAAGCATGCGATTTTGCCATAGGCTAACATTTACTAGAAAATTCCGAATGCACCTAAGGATAAAACTTTAATTGGCACAGTTAGATTAATCTTTCATCTAAGGGTATTAAAGTTTGTCTACATTAGAACAAGAAAACCAGTACTCTGCAGGCTGAGAGAGTTCGTTTTGTCACTTGGATAATGCTTCGTTTCTTCGTTTTCTCTTTCTTTTCTCCTTTCTTGCTTATGATTGGCTAGTTTCGATACATGTTTCTTATCAAAATGATCGCTATATATATATACTTTCTTTTCTGAAGATTCATACATTGAAGAATGTTAAATGAAAAAGACTTTTAAGTATGTACTTAGCGCAATGTTGAGAGTTTTCAATTTGATCTATATAATTTTTTACAGCTCAAAGAACAGTTTTTGTCATAATTTAAATATCTCTCCATCAAAAAAACAGACTTTCACATAAACTTTCGACTACTCAGAAGATCCTCTTCCTGACTGTTGATTATCACTCATGGTTACCTTAAATAAAATTTTGTTAACCATAAGATACAAGTTACTAATTATTTTGACATCTTGTAGGGCATACAATAATCAACTATTTCTCAGCTGTTAAGTCCATATGATTGTTGCCTGATTTGTTTCTCATCAATATTATGACAGCAAGAAGAGTATCATGTTGCGTAATAAGTAAGAGAAACTAGATATCGCAATGTCTTGTATGTAATGGTAATAATGCTTTTTTTCAACTATCCGAGTTAGTGTTTAGGTTAAAGGAATGATGTTTCGATGATATTGTGATGTCAATTTTATGTCCTCAGTTATATCTTCATGCTGATCAGGTTCGTTTCAAATCATTTAAATGCTATGTGCAAAATACTGATGAGTGTTCTTTACGAGCAGAGTAGTTGGGTATTCTTTAGAATATTTGCTTTTGCTTAGGCAGTATAAACTTATTGATAGTTTCAGAAGGATTAAAAGGATCACCACTGTTTCTTGGAGAAGCTGAAGCATGTTGTCATTTAAATTATCTGTTTATGTTAAAATCGACAATAATTAGAGTAACATCAGTAAACATAAATGTACATTCCATGCATTAGGTGAACGCATAAGAAATGTCTTTATCCAGGTAGGGTTATAACACCTGTATATTGTAGCCTATAAGTTATTACGATAACCATTTTTGCACATGAGCATTGTAAGATCCATTTTGAGTACTAAAACTTCTTTCTTAGTAATAAACGTCTTATCGGCTACAGAATTAGTCTTGTAAATAACTTCAGTTCCAACATCTTTTGGGGTGTTCCCGGTATTGTGTAACCCGATGAGATAATCTTACTGGTTGCTACAGTATCATTCTTACTTTAGCAAGTTTCAGTTAATAATAAGTATCTGTTTTGGAATCACGCACAAAATGATAAATGACTTCAGACCTCTACTTTAAGCTATTCCTGTGAAAAAGATATTCTATAAAGTGCCCCAAAATAATTTTGGACCATTTTAATTTCAAATATGTCAGTACACCCTTCGTGCATTAAAACGGTCTTACCAAGCACTTAATACCGTAGGAGAAGCATGAAGCATCAAATGTTTTACTGCTTTAGTTAAACAGTCTTGCAGATTGCTTGTATAAATTCAAGTCTCCTTACATAAAAAGAAGCTGGTTCTCATAATTAACAAAGTCAAATAGTAAGCTATATATTCCCTTTAGCAAAACCACTAATTCTGTTTGAAACGTCTGTTTCAAGTGTAAACATTTGCATGCTCCATAAATCCAAATTCTCTTGAATCTATAAATATTTCGTTTAGCAAATTGACAATGTTATCAACCGCTTTGCACAAAAAAATGTTCGTCGCCCTGAAATTTGCGACGTTGCGCTAAAATCACACTATTCTGTTTTGTTTTGCTTTATTTTTTTGATCTTGATTATGTTGTTGAGCTCGCCAATTTGTTCTTCTCTCTACCGTCGCTTGAAATACTTAAACAATCTTTTTGTGGTACAAAACTTGCGACATTGCAATAAAATCATACTAGTATGATATTAGCGCAATGTGGCAAATTTTCAAGGCAATTTTCAAGTTTTCTACCACAAAAAGATTGTTCAAAAAAATGTTCGGTCATATTTCTTATCTTATCTTGATGGCGACTATCCAGGAAGGTTAGCAATTTTGTAAAACAGCTATTAGAAGAGATTTCAAGTTTTATAGTGGAGACAACTTTAGTGCATTCTGTACATTTTCCAACATTAGAATTGTGAAAAAATTCTGTACCAAAAACTATGAAAGGCTATTGCAGAATCACATTGAAGTCTCGCAAGAAAATATGACAAAAAGTTGTTTAGGCTCTAAAAGAATACATTTCTTCAGTTTAGAGTCATAACACCCCAGACTTCTGGTGTTTTTTAGAATACCCTCTCAAACTTACAATAACACTTATGGTACAAGTATTCTAATGCAATCTTGTATTTCTAGGACGAGTGATTTCCTGCCAATGGCAAAAAGCAGCACTGCTTTATAAATTAGGTATTATTCTATGTTAGCCTGACCAAACTTGCATTCATTGTATTGTCATCTTAGCCAATGAAAAATGGGAATTGACCTTAAGAAGGCACTGTTAACAACTGTTGCATTTAAACACATTTTTTTTTCCAGAATAGGTAGGCGTTTCAAAACCCACTTGACCAAAGTCTCACAAACAATGCAACTCATGTTGATCTCATTTTCTCATATGTCAATATTTTAGCACACCTTTAACATTAATTAAGCAAAATCGAGGAAGTCTGACCTTAATTGTCATCACTGTATATAAAACGAAGATGCAGAACTAAGATTCTCATCTTCAGAACACAGACGAATTTAAACTATTACTTTTGGAAAAGTAAATAGAACAGAGAAAAAAAAATAATGGTGCTCTTGTGTCTGTTGTGTTTCTTCTTGCTTTAAAAAATTATCTCACTGAAAAGCTTAAGTCAGACTCAGCCAGACCGGACTGTGATCTAGCTTCACCTCTGGCTATACGTACTTCCTTGTTGGTCACTAGTCAATAGTTTTTATTGTTTTACACCTTCTGTTTCTTGCGTTATGGTGTGTGTTGTTGTAAAGTTCATTATATATTTTGATAAATAATCTTTATCATAATTGTTTTTCTAAAGGTGTCAAAAGTGTTTTACAAAATGTTAAGAAAATAGTTTGATATGCTCGAGTATTGTCTTTTCCTCTGAGAAATATCAGCTTGATTGGTGTATTCATCACAAGACTTCCTTTTGTACCTAGCATGTCAATGGCAGCTTTGCTAAACAAGAGATATCTAGAAACAGAACGTAGCATGAACGTGTACACAACAAACAAGGCAAACAATGCTGAAACTCATGCAGGAAGACATGTCGGACGGCAGTGCCAATAACCAGCCATTTTCCGATTGTTACAACCATCAGGCACAAAAGTCTTCGGTCTCTAGAGTTGAAGTCTATCACAATGAATCGGGAACCCTTCTCGATACTAATGTGACCATCCTCTACGAAATTTCAAAACAATTCTGTGAGGAATAATAGTTCCTAATATTTTTGTGCTATCCGCTTTATAGCTATAAGGCTCTTTATTGTAAATTAAGTCCTAAGTCTACCAACATGATGCTTTTTATGCACTATTCACTGCAACATATATACTTGATTACTCTAACCAAAATCAAACCTTTCATTAAATTCTATATATCTAGCTTTAACCAGATACTAACCCAATTACTTAAACTATCAAAGCTCTCATCACTTCATAGACAATGGCTTAATTTTTCCATACATAGCTTATAAACTGCTTTAATTATCTGCTTTTTTCTTCCAGTTTTGGATAAAAAACGGACTTGCTTTAAAATGACGTTAACTTGTGGAATAAGACTATGGACGGCTTGGAAAATATTCTCTGCAAAAGCTCGAATGCAAAAATTTTAATATATTTCAACGATATTACCGCTCTCGTATACTGGATAACATATTTAAGGTTCGAATGTTATTGATATCGTTCCAGGTATTGTTCCAGTTCCTCTAATGGTTTAGCAGACCGTGTAAATAGTACTCTTAAAAAAATGTTTACAGTACTCATCTGTAATTAAATTAGTATCGAGACCAATCATAGCACTACATCAGGATTTGATAAAGGCACGGAGTTTCGGAGGACCATCAATATCAGAATAGAAAGACTTTCAGCCAGCTAAAATGATTTGAACGTGGCATCGTTTGTTCTATTGTTTCTATAAACAAATTGGTAGGAACCTTAAAACCTAAAGGCTAAGAAGTCTCCCCTTTCAATAACTTTGCCATTTAAAGTGCTTCTGGAGAAATGAGTGTCAAGTAGACACCTGCTTTACTCCAAATGTGCGTTAGATTCCAGAACTTTGCTTCAAAAGCCTTTTAGGAGCCTCTCAATGGCCCTGGACCCGGGTTACCTTGCTGACTTGCTTAGATTGGCAGCCATCTTGATCACTTATGATCATCATCACTTAGCTCCCTCGATAAAAATTACCCTCCGTGGTTCCTGTCTGGAGTCTTGAGACAAGTAATTTATGGTATACATTAGCTACAAAAGTACTACATTTTCTAATAAGACATAATGCAAAAGCGATTAGATTACTGGGAGAGCGCTGACCTCTGTCTAGTAATTCAGTTCAAAATCCAAATTCTATACTTTTTTCCTAATTTAGTCACTCAAGGATATTTTAGAAATTCCTGGCTTAGAACAAGTGTAAAATTCATCATTTGCTAAAATGTTGTGACAGTCTGTCTGTTCAGCATTCTTATAGTTGATGATATTATCATGTTTATTAGGAGTCCGCATAGCATCGGTCGCTCTTATTGTTCGATATATTTACGATTTCCTAAGAAAACATAAAATCCATAATCTTAACCATTCTGTTTTGCTCGGTGATGAAAAAAGTATCTCCAGATACGTTGACAGCTTGATTATCCTTTTCAAACCATGATAAAATCATTAATAATGATTCCTCAGTTTCTTGGCTACTGCTGCTGTACTTTTTTTTCAGGTTCATATTTTAGGTTCCTTCTAGGAAGCAAAATTGACAGTTTATGAATTTTCGTACTGGTGTAAAGCCAGGTACGTAGGCCGCACTTCCCAAAAGTTGATTGACCGAATCAAGCAACATGTACTAAGACACATTCGCACACATTCCACCAGTGTTCGCAAGAAACCCCTGCGACTTTGTAAATCTTGCCTAATGACTAAGGAATGTGACTCTGCTATAGGGCAGCATCTTCTAAATATTCCATCCTGCACCAAGCTGTATAGCGACAACCTGTTTTTGGTGGTTGCTAAAGCAAGGTCAAAACTTCATCTTGGTGTTTTGGAGGCGGTTTACACTCGAGAGCGTAAGACTAGCCTGTGTCGACTGAAGGAATTTGTGGTTCCCCTCCGGTTGTAATACTAGTTTGATTTGGCGGTTATCTTACACTTTTTTCCTTGTTCATTCTTTCCCTAGTACTTTCTCACTTTTTCCTTGTTCTTTCTTTCCTTTGTACTTCCTCTCCTTGTCTTTTCTCAACTTGGTTCGTTGCTTTCTTATTGGTCAAATTTCTATTCATCTTTACACTACAAATTCTGCTACTTCAGCTACTGTATTCTGGCGAATATAAGTATAGAGTGTCAGACCAAAAGCTTTATATATGTCAGTTTCACAGAAAATAGTTTTGTAAGTTTTATACTGTTATGAAACTTTTTTAAAATCCCAGCAGTTGTCTGAAGCCTCGATTTGGACATTACCTTAAAATACCCATTGAAACCACTTTAAAAGGTTTCTAGTTATGTTGCTCGCAGACAGACAGACAGACATACAGACAGACAAACAGACAGACAGACAAACAGACAGACAAACAGACAGACAAACAGACAGACAAACAGACAGACAAACAGACAGACAAACAGATAGACAGGCAGACAGACAAGCAGACAGACAAACAGATAGATAAACAGACAGACAAACAGACAGACAAATATAATCTGGTAAATTTAGAGAGTTCCAAAAAAATACTTATTCATCACAATAGTGACAAAACTGCAATAAACGTGCAATGCGCAGTTGATGATCAATGATGTTGCTGATTATAACAGTGGTAGCGACTTTCGGAAATAAGTGGTGTTGCGTGGAAAATAAAAAAGGGTAATATGCTTCTATTTAGGCTAAGTGTCAGACGAAAAAAGCTTTTAAGTATGTTTTTAGCGCAATGTCGCAAATTTTCAAGGTGATTTTCAAGTTTTGTACCACAAAAAGATTGTTTAAATATACCGTATGTCTGTTGCAAACAGTAGAAACAAGGTCCTCCTTTCTTCCAATGTGATCATACGTCCTGTTTCCTTAATGTCATGAATAACAAAAAACCGGTCTTTCTTCTGCTACATTTTGTGACTTATCTAACGGCTGATTGCAACTACAGTCCTTACTCTAAAGGTGTTTGGGATGCTCTGCAACCAAACATTCCTCGAAATGGATCCCTTGAGCACAAATGAACGCGCACTCTTGACCTCTCGCAGAAAGAACATCAGCCCAATGTCAGTCAACATCTCCCAAACACGTGTGGTGTTGATCGTAATTCGATATATTGGTTATTGTAGCATGCAAAGATTCTGAAGCTAAGAGTGTTTTGCTGAGGCGGACTGGGATAGTAGCTCCTTACCGCGAAACCGGTCCTTAGTGGTCAAAAATTACTTTCCTCTAATTTGGAACATTTCATGCATACATCAACATGGAAACTTTTGGACGAAAAGTTTGCGGAAAAAAAATTCAAGCAAACTATTTTGGACTCCTTTTCAAGTTTTTTGGGCAAATATTTTTCGATGAAACACACTTCATGATGCAAAGATATCTGTTAAAAATATCTGCAATCTTAAGTCATTCATATATTTTGGGAAAGTTGACAATAACAAGACCGCAGCAGTGGCTTAGTGGTAGAGTGCTCACTTTGCATATGGAAGGTTAACACGACCGGGTCATATCAAAGACTTAAAAGTGACAACTCAGCACTATCCGCACAGATTATGGATGTTAAACACACCATGCTAACAGTGGGCCAGCCCCCTACTGTAGCCTTTACTGTGCTTGCACCGCTATCGGACCCAAAGGAAACGGAGATGGACGCCCGCCTATACACCAAAAAAGGTGTGGGAAGGAATTTAACTTCAACTGATAAAAACTGCCCTATCAATGTTGTCGTAAATAGTAATTTGCCCATTACCATATGAGACGTCCTGTACTTTATCGTTATTACTCATTTCTTATGCTGTCAAATTATTTCATTAGATTTCCTAACCAATCGCTACTGAAGCACAACATAAGCAGCAACGATTAATAATCTCTGTCAAAATAAGAAACTTTTCACTATGGTTCTTGAGTGGTCCTTCAATTTTCTGTACTTAAAACGTTCATACATAAATCTTTTGGACATCATTAGATTTACGACAATTGCTTTCGGACAAAATCATTAAAAACTTGTTCGTTTTAATGTGCTTCTAAGACATTAGGTATCCAGATTTGTTCCTATTTCTGTGCTTTGGTATGTTTACAATAAACCTTTGAGACTTGAGTGATCTATTTTGTTGTCTTTTGCATTAAAAAGTCTTGTATACACAGATGAGTCTTTGGCTAACCAGTTTCTGATGTCGTCTGCAGAAATTGAAATCACAATATTTTTAACCAAACTTATAAGCATGTGTATTTCAAAACGTTTATAGGGCTTTGCCGATCGCAAATAATTTTTTATCTGCTTTATTATGCTAAGAGACCTCTCACCTCTGACTTATGTAAAGAGAGAGTCAGCAAATATTCATACGCAAAAATAAAGATATGTGTAGGCTGCTGAATTAAGTGAGTATCTGTTTAAGATAATTTCGCAGCATATTAGGCATTTTCAACATTTTCTAAAAGCAATCACTTTTATTGGTTTGACTCAGGATAACTTCATATTCCTTGCTCTCATCGTCATCCTTTCCAACTTCGGTCAGACTGTCCAAAACAATAGATTCTTCAGAAAACTCTTCTTGAACGGTCATGAACAAACAACATCAACTCTGATCACAGATCAATTGGATTAAGACGAGTCAACTTTCTGATGTATTTTAGGTAGTGCTGTGGTATTTCATTCTTTTCCAATTCATCAACCTGGCGTGGATCAAGACAGGTTGTATCTCTTAATAATAGCAGAAGTTGCCCAAATGCTCATCTATTCTTGTTGCAATTCAGCCAATAATTTACAAATATATTTACTCAAAATCTTTCCACCGATTTCACTGGAGAGGAGTACCTTTCCCAGGCACCTTTCCCAGGCATGTTTCCATACACGATGCTCGTTTACACATGAATTCATCTTTGACTATTTATTACGTCAATCGAGTTTTATCTTACCTCATCATTTCACTGCATGTTGTAAACTGTCTTTGGCCTATATTTTGAAAAGCTGCTTTCTAAACAGACATGACCAAGCTCCAGACACTGGTGTAGTTAAGACCGTGTGTCTGCAAGTATTCATTTACTTGCAAAAGAAGTAATGGCAATAGATACTACTGTCTCAATTGATTGCTCATTTGGGATCCTTTTGGGAGGGTAGCTCGAGGCTTAGGGTTCTATGAGGGGTGGGAGCTAATAGTACTTATGAAAAAACCTACAACAGACGAAACTGCTTTTCAAAGCCTGGTATTGCAAATTTAATCACTTTGTCTAAAAAACAACATATGTAACTCCTGGTGAGTAAGATCATCTCTACCCTTTTCATTTTAAGTTTATTTATAGTATTACTATTAACAATCTATGACAGTCATGGTATTTAGTAGGTATAAATAGACATAGGAGTTTGAAATCGAATCAGCTTTTAGTTGAAACATACTTCAAACAGAGATGTCTGTGGTCTGGGGTCTGTAGAAATAGAATCGGATGGACACCGTAGGCTCATGGACAAAGACACTTTCTTTTGCTCACGACAAGTCGTGCGTTTTCCACTCCACTCTATGATGACACAACAGTAGCGTATGTCCTCAACTATTGCTACAAACCGTGCCTCAGTGCAAAAACCAAATTCATGTTAACATTTTTTCTGCAGAGTACTCGCTTCCGAGCATTGCTGATTCCCTAGACGGGTTAGGGAGTGTTACAATTAAGTGAGATCTTTATGAGTGTGGGCTCCCGTTGCCTTCTCTCACCAATGGTGTTTTATTTCTTGTGACGCGGGTTCAAACTCGTAACCTCTGGCTTGCAAGATCGTCATCTTATCCACTATACCAAGGTGGCTCTTCAATTGGCTCTTCGTTAACTTATATTAACATAAGCCATAAACTCCATATTCTAAATCAACGACTCCATACACTCCACCAAAATGTTAAACAGAAGAAACTGACTTTGCTTTACAGCACACAAACCCATCATCCAGAACCTAATAGCAACAATACACCACCACAAAATAGCAACACCGTGGTAACGTTCCAGACCTACCCCTTACTGAATATGAACTTTCTTTTCTTTCTGGCAGTCTTTTATTCATATCCCTAACAAAACATATATTATTCATTCCAAACTCTTCATGACACAGAGCAATTCTTTAGATAACTGGGACTCTTAACGACACTTTAACGACACTTTAACGACAAAACGCCTTCCGACCAGTCACACCATCCTGACATATACTCTGACTGCTCAAGCTTACATCAACATGTACAGCACAACCAGGTTATGTTAGTGCTATGGACCATTACATTGATACCTGCCGCGGACAAATCCAATTCATTGACCTTACCAAATCCTACCAGGAAAGGTAACTTAACCCAAGACGTTCTTTCGGCGCTATCGTCCCTTAAACAATTTAGAGACGTAGTCATCAAACCAGCAGACAAATGGGGTGTTGTTGTCGACTGGCGGTCAGACCATTATATCTACGAAGGTTCTCTACAACTGGATGACTACCCCTTCTATAGACACACTGATACTGACATGGCAACAGCATTCCACACGCAATCATCATTCGAAATCACTGACGCCATTACACGCTATACCCTCCCCCGTTGTGCTTTGCGTCTTATTACAACCAACCCCATGACATATAGATTCTATCTCTTACCAAGATTCACAAACATAAAAATCCAGGCTGACAAACCATCCGACTCACAAAACTACCTTCGCTAAGATTCTTCTTATCCCCCACGCACCAAAATCCGTTCCTTACTCCCAACTGGTACGACAGTGTCGCATCTATTGCGATCATGTCGACTTTCGATGCAGAGTGGATGACATTTGCCAATTCTTCCAGACAGGAGGCTATCCATAAGACATACGCACTGTCGACAAATTCTGTGCCCTCATCCTTACATGGGTTGATGCCATGGCTGCTAAACCCAGCAGACAAAGAACTAACTCAGACATCCCACTAGTTATGACTTATCATCCAGTCACAGACATCTTAGTTTTAAGTCACTCTATACTACATTCCGATCTTCTGATCGCACCTACCTTCCTCGAGCAACACATACCCTAGCCACCATCAAAGTTACAAATTTTGATTATAGTTACATTAGTCCCACGGTACTGCAATTATGTGAATCTGTAGAAAGAGTGCTTTTTAATTTCTATGATACTATTTGTTATGAAGAAATCGTCTGTTGACCGAAGCCCTGGTGACAAAGGCCCACCAGGAAATTTCCTGGAGGGCCAGTTCACCCTGGTGTTATGCCAATTCTGACTATTTTCATATATAATGGTATAATTCGGTCATTTTGTTCTGATTAGCTTCGCTTTGCCGTCAGAGGGTTTTCAAAGTGAATAGATAAAAATAGTGATAGATTCGAAATACTACCACCTTGTCTTCACTTTTCATGTGTATCAGAATAAATTTATTGAGAATCCCTACACTGTTTTCACCAATCTCCTGTTGCATTATAAAGGTAACAAGAAGTTTGTAAAATAACACAAATTTTGGATAATTGGCACAGCTAGATCGTCCTTTTAAGTGAGCGTACTGGATTCTGTTTACATGTTAGCAAGAATACCAGTACTCTGTAGGCAGAAAGAGTTTGTGTTTTCACTTGGACTCTTCCAAAAACGCTTTGTTTCCCTATTTTCTCCTTGTTCTTTTCTTTTCCTGTTTACGACCGGTTAGTCATGATCCATGTTTCTTACAAAGATGGTGGCCATATGCATATATTTTCCTTTCTGACGATTCATACTCTGAAGAGTGTCCGACTAAGAATGCTTTTAAGTGTGTTTTTAGCGCAATGTCACAAATTTTCAAGGCGATTTTCTGTACCACAAATAGCTTGACCACAAATTCGGTGTAAAAGGCAATTTTTCTTGTTCACCAGGAGCATTCATTTCAGAATTTACGATTACTTTGCCATATTTACGACTATACTTTATGTCATGCGAAAAAACTCTGAACTTTAGCGCTAACGACGAAATAGGATTAATATTTATTGATGTTAAAACTGGTCTTTACAAGCCTGATGTACGGGTTTGGTTTTATTAGAAGAACTTTAGACTTTAAAGAAAACACCCTACCATAATTCAGGTATGATTTCACGCTATCGCCTACGACGTCATCTTTTATACTTAAAATTGTCAACAAAGACGCCACTCCTTTCTTTGTTGACTTTGCCTTACTTGACTCAAAGGTATTTTAATTCTACACCATTGGGTGTAGAAGCCAATGGTGGTATGCATCTCACTACTGGAGATAGGTAAGTGTTGGCCTGACCAAAACGTACCGCATTGAAAAGTATTCTCTTTATTATGAGGCTTACCAATACACCGCCACGAACGTTTTTCATTCACAAGAATCATTGTATACTTCCCGGACAAAACTCTAAGTACCTATAATAGGCCCGCGTTTGGACAAAATCAACATAATCGGAGGCATGTTTTATTTTTCTAAGAATCATGGCAATACGAGCCTTTCCATGAGTATGGAACAGAAAATACACCAGGCATTAACAGGTCCTATCAAAATGAGCGTCCCCTTCTAAACTTTTCTCCACTGAGTTTTTTTAGCCAAACGCATTTTCAGCAAAGAAAAAGTATCTATAGTACTGATCTCCACTATCGCATACAACTTTAGAGACACGTCGACACTTTGCTCAGTGTACAGACTCACAATCTAGTCAGGTAGACTTCAAAAGATTAAGAAACAAATTAGAAAATGACAATTCAAAGCAAAGACTGGACAATGACTTTGTGTTTTCCTTGCATGAATATTAACCACGTACTAACGGCAGCACGAAAGACCTCATGGTGCGTGGTTTTCTGGACCCGTTTACCTTTTTACTATATAAATGATCTACGCATTGTACGGCACAATCTATATGTTAGTTGCTACAAACATATCGGAGCTAATGTATTTTTTCACAGAATACAGTGCTCCTTCGTGGTATAATAAAAAAACTATAATTTTAAGTTGCTTACCATAATGTTCATCTTTCACTAATTAGTTAGATATCTTTTGGTATGCCATCGTAAAGTAGAATCTCTATAAAGCAAGCATGTTGTTAGCTGGACATTTACTTTAAACTTAAAGATTTTCCAACACAAATTTTCATGTCTCTAAAAACGAGGATGCAATATAAAATGTAGACCTTGTCTTTGGAGATAACAAAATTTTTCAAAGCACTAGTCTTCATAAAACAAAGGAAAAGGTCCCTTACAATTTTTAATGAGAAACGTAGTATTTGTTAAATAACGGAGTCATTTTACAATTCTTTCCAATATTCCGTAATTGGATATGTTAAATCTGTAACTGGTCGAGTACAGAGCGTTCTGTTGGGGCCAGTAACAGTGTGTAACTATTACTTCAAATCTGTAGCCAGTTCTTGTGCTAAATCGTTTGTCAGTGTAGACAACTTTATATTTATGTATTTATCTTTTATCAATGTAAAGTTTAGTAATTTAGAGTTGGCTTGTTTACACCTTTCAACAATTTTAGATTTTATTTTATTTTTACTATACTCTCGATATAAACTAGACACATAAATGTTCTAGATAAGGTGTTTGTTTTATACGGGTTAAATTTTTAATCTCTTGTGACAAGTAGCGTTTAATTAATAAATAAACGTGGGAGTAAAGACAAACAATTTTAATAGCAAATCTTTGAGATACAGCAATGTGCCTCCGAAGGTGAAAGATGTCAATATCATTTCGTGTCAAAGAACGGAATAACGTAAGGGTAAATCACAGGAGGTGACTCGAACAATCAAGAACTTTAGAAAAGCCCATTGAAAAGGTGCTGTAGAAATAGATGATTGGTAAATAATTAGCAATGTCCATATTTTCTTTATACCCCAAAATACTGATATCCACTTAAATCGTCCAATTGCTTGCATCCGTTATTTCAGACATCAGTTCATAATAAATTTCTCAGCCAGTTGCGAGTAGAAAGAAATCGGTATACATGACTATTTTCCTATCCATTTATCCAACTCTATTTGAAAATCTTGCGTTAAAAAATCATGTCTCTGCTGCTTACGTGTAGAATTGCTCGCTGGTTTGACGTAAAACTGACAGCAATTGTTAATTTTTAAGATTTGTGAAAAGGGAAAACCAACGGAAGTCATTATGGATGACTAGGGAAGCTTGCAATGGCGTCTTGACGAAATTCAAATTCAGCGTATTCAAGATAATATTTCTCAGATATTTAGGATAGCCTCATAACCAAACGGCATCAAGGATAAAAACTGGCTTGTCAATCACACCACGTCTCATAACAAAAACATTGTTAGGTAAGCTGCCCCTATATCGGTCAAACTAAAATAGTTTCCAGGTCCGAAGTCGACTAAAGAACTATACGAAGATTTCGCTGGGTATATTTTTTTCGAGTTTTTTCACAGTTATTATTTTTGATTTATTATCTCTAAAATAAATTTGTGTAAATCATCACGGTGCAATTTCACTGAGAAATATTCCTGAAGTGACCCGTGACCCGTGACCCGTGACCCGTGCCCTGGAAAGCTGTGTGTGCACAACAACCAATATATAACTATCACATTTTCCTCAAGTGAGAATATTCGCAAATTCCTCCAACACCCAAACTTCAGTTATTGCTACCAACATGTCATAACAATGGAACATCTAAGTTTGTAGGCAAATGATTTGAACAATGCATAAAGCCCAGATTGAACTCAGAGAGTTTGTTCGCACGAAGCGATTTTTTCGCGTTTCGCGGCAAAATAATTCCATCGAAGGATTTTATATTTTTCACAGAAATCCCACCTACCTTTCTTGTGGTGTCCTCAGGCGCGTAAATTTGTTCGTAAACATTCTTGGGAGATAGTTGCTCAAAATGCCAAGTACAAACTGCTGCTGAAATCTTGATTATTAAGTATAATTTTGCCGACCGAAAGAAGAAAAACACGATTGTGAAAGTACAGAAAAAGATTTTGAATAATGAAGATCCACGAAGATCAGAAAGCAAAGGCCAAGTATCATTTGGTCAGAGAATTGAGACTACATGATGCAGAATATTTCTTCCGGGTGAACAATCTTTTTTACTACTATAAAAAGGCCGACAACCATGCAATGGGAAACGTTGATTTTCTCAAGTAACTTAAAACGTTTGTACTCTTAAAGAATAAAGTATTAACGATTATTTTGATCGTATGTGAGAGCAATGTTTTCTTATGCGATGGTTCTCCTTACTGGTGTTAAATCTGCTGCTACTGTTGGCGCTCGATTGGGTCATGGATGTATCGTGACACTCTTCCTGAAATCTAATTGGCTTGCGCATTAATTTTGTTGCTAAGAAGTTGAATCCATTCGAGCTCAGTTTTTCGCTGCTGCGCATAGTCACCACGAATGAGTCCTTCCGTGAGTATTGAAGGGCGAATGCGTATGCTTGAAAATATTTTATTCTTACAAAAAAATTCGCCTAGAGGAGACAAGGCTAACAATGACCGAAAATATTGGCCACTTGCTTGCTCGTGTCAGGATCAATAATTAACTAAGAATGTATCGTATTTTAAATCAAGCCTTCAATACTTACATTAGCACTGTCATAGTAGCATTATTGGACAATGTTTGATGCTTCCAAAAGTTCCAATGGCGCATAGAATTTAAAGGTACACAGCAGATGTACAATGCATGCAGTCTACAGGGCATCTCTATAGAAGTGATACTACTATCCAGCGTGTTCGATGAAAATATCAACACTTCTGCACCATTCGTAAAAGACAAGACATCTGAAATTGAAATAAAGAGTATAATAAAGATCCATTTCAACAGGTGCTGGACTAAGCTTTGCTCTCAGATTCTTATTATATTTGCAAAAGACATCATGGAATTCATGAAAGAATCTGGTACATCTCAGAAACACTAAAGTAAGCATCTGTTAATGTGATCAGCAACAATACAAGCAAGTGGGAGGATTACTCAAGAGTTAGTAAGGTATGATTTTGACCACTAGGATGTCGAACCCCAGTCTCACGACTGCAAATTCAATGCCTTTCTTAGTGAGCTAAACAGCTCGACTTCTATATGGAATTAATGTCAGCACAGGCTGTACTGTCTCCGGATCTATTTATATATTTTAGACATCTTCCAAACGTTGTCTTTTTTACGAAACCTTGTCCACGCAAGCAAAGTTGATGCCTTCAAAAGGAAATTCATGGACAGAAGCTCCGGCGAAATCATTGCCGTGTCATTCCTGGAATGATTTGAAAAATTCACAAGAGATGAAAGAATCTGTAATCGGTATACAAAAACAGTGCAGTTAGAGGGTATTCTAACAGCTGCAATCTTTGTTGTGCTGTAAAGGAAAGCTGATTGCTGAGATCGTGCCACAAAACCCAAGGAACCTGCAGAAAGAATTTACATCGAATATCAACGTTTCGTTTACACTGACCCTTATATAGTAGACACTATAGTGCCCAAGGACAGCGAAAGTGAAAACGAGGTTTAAAATTCTTTCTGCACAATAATGACTTCCAACTCAGTCAAACCGCGGCTACTTCCGATTCAGCAATTTGAAGCTGACGAGACAGCTACTATGTTTGCATCTTTAGTTCACAAAGGTGCAATAGTTGTGTCATAAGGTTAAGCTTTCAAGCTCATCTGTATCAAAACATCTCTGACTTGAATTTCGTGTACTTAATGTCATGAGTGCAGTACTAAAATGGTCAGAAGGTTGCCTGTTCCATAGAAAACTTGTGTGGGCCACGCCATAACCAGATCCAATCTTTTGCATTTTCTATCATAATGCGCTTACTTCAGCCTTATGAAATTATTCAGACTATGTTAATTGGATACATACTAGGTGATACCAAAGCTAAAGAAAAATATGATACGATAAGCAACAATAAGATGCTACGAATAATGTTGAAGCTTATTTTCAAGATTTTAAGCATCTTGATATAACTAATCAGGTCTAAAATATTAGAGAATATGTAATGATAAAAAGATACGATTTGAAAAGAAAAACATAGCCAGGAAGAGTTGCAAAGAAGTACTCCAATCATATACACGATAAGTTACCTTTTCTATCAAAACCATCAATTTTAAGCTAAGTAAGTTTAATGAAACTTTTTTGGGCCAGATTTTATCCTTGAAATGATAATTCTGTTTGCAATTGGCTTTTTGACCTGAGCATTTCTATTCTAAATACAAAGTGAACCCAAAGTAGCCATACAGGGGGAACGGCTTTTAGGCAAAACTTGAATAGAATTTTTGGGGGGCAATTCCTACTGTATTTTCCAAACATTGAAAATGTAAAGTTTTCGAAAAGGAAAAGAATTTCCTTAGCAACAGCGATCCCTGTCAAAACGCCACTGCATTAATATTGCTCCAACGGTTTTCGAGAATATTCGACGTAAAACACAAGCATATCCTTTGCTTCTATTGGTAAACCTCCTTAACCTTGTCCCTGAGAAACCTTCATACTGTCATAAAGCTGATTTAAACTGAAGGCCACACAGGTTAGGCAAAAGATTGGAGATCCTCTCTTTGATATTCATACCTTTCCGCTAGCACAGATTTCAACAATGCCCTGCTTTAGCGCAAGCTGAGCGTGAATGATAGAACAATCATTGATATACCCTCGAGTATTCCTGGAAAGTAAGCACGAAGGGCTAATTCTCAAAAACATTTTCTATTGCAAGTTGATTTCTTGTTTCAAGTCATTTCGCAACAAAAACCACTCCATTTTGTCCGTGTTCGCTCAAGCATGTTTTCGTATAGAAAAATTGTTCCGGCATTGCATACTGTACTTGACATGTCACTTGTAAAATTTTAA
Organism: Chironex yamaguchii; assembly: GCA_024741275.1. Lineage (NCBI taxonomy): Eukaryota > Metazoa > Cnidaria > Cubozoa > Chirodropida > Chirodropidae > Chironex > Chironex yamaguchii. The sequence goes on along the minus strand of JANTCA010011303.1, from coordinate 3,313 downwards.
AGCATTTTGATAAATAATCCGCAGTTCATCTATTTAATACCAAGCGATGTGTGTAATGTTTAATTAATTTAAGAAAGCTTGACACGTTTTTAAGATAAGTGTGAACTTGGTACATAAAGTAAAGCAACATTCCAAGAAAGCGAATGTATTTCAACAGTGGAGACAGAATGAGAAGGTAACATGTTGTTCTAGTATCTCTCTGTTTTGCCTTTCGCCATGATGTTTAGCTTTTCTTGTCCGAAGGATCTCATCTCTAGTGAAGAAAGGGCACTGTAAGCAGAAACGACAATCAAAGAAGTTAAAGCATGCCCTTGGCCTTGTATAAGCTACCTGTTAGCGGTCGTCCGCAACCACCAAAGTGTAACCATGCTCATTCTAAGTTACTGTTCCTGGACTTTTGAACTCTAAAAGTGTTTCCATTGCACCGATGCTCTCACAAGATAAAATAATTTTCAGAAAATACGAAAAGAACATGACCTTGCGGTCGATGTGAAGGATTGTACACATGAATGGCCTGAACAACGGATTACTAATTAAAATTAACTGAATAATAGTGTAAGGTAGTTGCTTGTGATGACATATCAATTGGGCAAGCATTTTGAGGAAACATGGTTTATCGGTACAGCATAAAAATGAATTTAATTCGGTCGACTACGCGTTAAAGGGAATGAAGATACAATCATTCCTCGAGCTAACACTTCGTCACAACTACTTATACTCTAGGCTTACTACATGTTCTTCAAACGATAATTTTTATGTACTTTATATGTTCGCAAATTCATCTATGTAATCTGTTGGGGCAATTTAGCAACAGTCCTATTGTCTGAATTAGTACTTAAACAGCCTACAAAGATTTTTGTTACTATTTGCACAGGATCAAACTTTTGAACATTTTCCACTCATTTGCCGGGTGGCTATATGACCGTTTGAAACAGCGGTACATATGGTAGGCTATGCCAAGCTATTGAACAACAGTAATAAAACGATAGCCAAAACAAATATGCGCGGTCAGCAAATGGAAACTCGAGAGCTCCCATTTAGCAACCAGAAGGCCCATATGAACAAACCAATGCATTAAAGATTTCGTTTCCAAATATTGTCCAAACATTCTTGAACAAAACTGACAAAGACAGTAGAAGATCAGCCAAGCTTTTGGTACGTAAGAAAATAATTGAGACAGAAAAACAACAATTATCGTGGTATTTACTTCTTGCTGTCCAATTAATAGATGTTTTTTCCACAATTTTCATCAATGTTGATTTGATTTGCGTGCTTCACTTGCTTGATTTGTATTATTTATCGCAACACCTCACATTTACAAACGAGGCCCTATGTAGTAAAGAAACAGTGTGTAGTCTATTAGTTTGAACAGCAACTTTTAGTGCTGGCTTTGTAGCCCAAAAAAGTGTGCAGATGGATACAAGGAAACATGGTGTTTCGTTTGTCATTTTGTAGCATACTCATTACTGAGTGTAGCTGATTCCCATACCAGGGTTAGGGAATTCTATTGAAGTGAGCTCTTTATGAGTGTTGGCTCCTGTTTTTCTCACCAGTCGTATTTTCTTTGTGTTGACGCGGATTCCAACTCTCAATCTCTGGCTTGCAAGATTGTTGTCTTAACCACTGTATCGTGGCGATTCTGGCGCTTTGTTTACAAACACTATAAACAGAAACGAAAAAGCAGAATTGTAGAGATTTTGAAGAACATTGTTATGCTTCATCAAGTGCACTGATATATTCAATCGTTTAATTCACACTGTTTTTCATACGTCAGATCTAGGCTTCATAAAGTTTAAAGGCATTCGAACTATGTTGCGAGCTGCTTAACTCTCCTTGTTGTTCGAAATTCTGGACAAAGTTTATTATTATTCACTGTGTTGAAGCCTAGATTATATTGGACTTTTGATAATGGTGTCATGGAAATATCGAGGATTCAGTTTGTCGCTAACATATTGCTGAATTACCTTGAACATTTGTACAATACCTAAGCGTCGGGTCTGTAAATAGCCCGAATCTGCATGTTAATCTTTATAACCCAGTACCAATTGCATTATAACATAATTTACTTACCAGAATGGGAAGAACAGATAGCAGAAAATTATTTTGGTATTGTATGAATCTGGATCTTCTATCGTGATCATACCAAGGCGGAAAAGAGAATCATTTCCTCGTTGAAGTTGGTGTTTAGACTATAACCTCCCTTTAGCATCGATTACAGACTTTTGGAGGAGAGAGAACTGGGTTTGGCGGAGTGGAAGATATTTGGATTTTTTAGAAGCTTATCTAGGTCAAGGCTATTATGCTGCTATAGATTTGGATAATTAGTAGGAAGTTAATTTAGTAAATTAACTTATAACACGGTTGAACATTCAATTATTTATATGTGAGAATTTTAAACAATAGCTGAGTTTATAGTTAAGTTTGTCAACACGTTAAACAATAAATTAACTAGTTTCTTACCTTGTTGCTTATTTATACAGATAGTTTAATAGTTTCTGCTTTAACAAGCTTAAACTATATATAGACGAGTAATTACGCAAAGAGAAAACTAGTTACTTAGTCACTTAGCTAGTCAGTTTGTTAATTAGAGAGGCACTAAGTCCTCTGATAACATGTGAGGAGAGATTCTTTGTTAGTTAGTACATCTATCAAAGAGGCTGAAAGTACGTCACTTCGTTAGTTATCTATTTGGTTAGATTATTGACTTTGTAGTTGTCTGCTTATAAAGGTCTGGTTACTCAGTTACCTATTGAAATTGTTAATAACTACGTTTGTTTGTGCAATAATTTACTTGCATAGTTAGACTAGGATAGGTTGTTATGTAGTTTGGGTATATTGTAGTTCACTAAGATAGCATGCAGTTTGGGTTTATTTCATTTAATTATATATTTAGCTGCTTAGTTAGGTAGTTATTTACTACCTTAGTTACGTTGAAAATTAGTTACTTGGTAAGTTAGTTACTTTGTAAATTATTTATTTGGTAAGTTGTTTATCTAAGGACTTAGACACCTGGTTAGGCAGTCAAGCCGTTAGATACATGATAGATAGATAGATAGATAGATAGATAGATAGATAGATAGATAAATAGATAGACAGATGGACAGATGGATAGATAGATGGATAGATAGATTGTTGAATAGATGGATAGATAGATAGATAGATAAATAGATAGATAGATAGATAGATAGATAGATAAATAGATAGACAGATGGATAGATAGATGGATAGATTATTGAATAGATGGATAGATAGATAGATAAATAGATAGATAGATAGATAGATAGATAGATAGATAGATAGATAGATAGATAGA
>JANTCA010011292.1:0-27189 GCA_024741275.1 Chironex yamaguchii | reverse complement strand
ATGTTAATGGTAGCTCACTCCTCACCTCATCTACTCCTGGTTGTCTTTCTGCATGCAATGCTGTCTGTGGTACTACCTTCTCTACTTCTGGTTATTTATTCTTGATACAGTACTACCTCTGTTCCTATGAAGTCTTTTGCTTGTTATTATTTTTAATGCTAAAGCTAGCTCGCTTCTTATCTACTCCTGGGTGTCATTCTTCATGCGGTGCTGTCTCTGTTCCTATCGTTTATTGTGTTTGTTTTTATTTTGATATTAAGCTTACCTCTTCCTGTCTAGTCTGCTTTGTACTTTTTGCACAATTACTGGCTTTCTCGTGCGCTTATCGCAATTTTTGATCCTTGTTTTGTTAAGGCTTTCTTTGTCTTTTCTAGTGTTCTTACTTGTTTGTTATTGTTGATATATGCTACCCTGCTTCTATGTAGTTTTTGTTAATTCGAATAAGCAGAGATTACCTTTCTTTCCTCTTATATTTTTTACTCTTGTAATTTTTGCTCGAGATAATTTACATTGAACAATGTGTCCTAGCTTGACTGTGATCACATTCGTAGGGTTTCGTAGGGTTCATAGTTTCTACAAAAATCCGTAGTTTAAGACAAAAAATTCTGTAGATCTACTCAACGATTCTTTTTTGACTTTCATATCAACCGAAACTTGATTAGTAGTTGAATGTTTAATAAAGTGCTTCCAGCCATTGGTTTTTTTAGTAAATACTTGCGCTTAGATGTCCAGCTGAAGATTTTATTCTGGTGATTTAAGTGGTCGAATCGTGGCAGTTTAATATGACGTGTAGGTCAAAGTGTTTTGACGTTGGCAAGGGTGGCAAATGCAGCAGTTTCTTAACATGCAATGATTAAGAATGAACCGCTTACAAATTTGAGTTCAGTGGAAGTATGGGAATATACTGGGATACTAGCAAGCTCGTTGTTTCCTTAACTCTTTTCAAGGTAGGATTTTGACCTCCTTTTATTTGTAGGAACTTGAGCGGGAAAATGACGATGTAAATGTATAATTATCTTGAATGCACTGCCTTTTTAAGATATTTTGGGTCTAGATTCGGTAAAAGCCAACAGCTAAAGCACTGTCGTAAAACTGTAAATATGTAAAAGACCAAAGCTTTATATGGGATTGTTTTGTCAACGAAGGAAACAGGATGACAGTAAGGATAGGAAATTACGTACAACTCATGATATAACAAACAATTTTCACCCATGAAATGTATCTGTTCTCTACCATCAGCAATTAGAAGCCGAATTTATAATTGAAGCACTCGTTTACACCTATTTGCGAGGGAAGCCATCCGTATGCCGTGATCTGTCTCAGATATCTTAATTATACAGAGGGAGTATTCATGCTTTGTTAGGGATCTTGATAGAGGGCTACTGATTGACACAGACAACTGATGTACTGCTATTTGTTGTTTTGAATAAATAAACATAATTGGTTGGTGGTATGTATGTGGATTGTTTGAAATTAGTTGGTGGTATGTATGTAGATTGTTTGAAATTATAAAATGTGTCCTAAAGAATTAAGAGACTGAATGCATAGTAAGATATATGGTCATTTATATGTCAGGAATAGGTAGACAGATAGCTGAATTGATGAATGAGGTATATTTAAATTAGGTGATAGAAAATGCGAAAAGAATTAATTTGTTTACTGTGGTAAACACTTTTTCCTCCATCATTTGTGAAACAGCAGTAAACGCTGTGAATGGCTCGGTGTTTCTCAAATCTTTACGTATGGAAGCTCTAAAGAACCCAACGCTCCATCTTAGGGCTATAGCTTCAGACTAACAGACAGGCAGAATGACAGACAGGCAGGCGAAAAAAATGCAGAAATGTAGAAACACAAAAAGAAGGGCAAGCATAGGCTAAAGGTATGTGTGCATAAAGATGTAGATTGGCTGTTTTATTGTGAAGTGACACAGATCATGTTTCATGGTGTGTACGTCGAGGGTAAGTAACATGTAGGAGCTAGAGTTCGCTGTGTGCGGGGAAGAAAATACGAAAAATACAGAAAAACCCCAAACAAACCTGGATTATATATATTACGAGTCAACTTACATTGTAGTAGATTGAGAAGATTGATAAAAGATTTTAATAACAAAAAGTCGGTTTTATAGGCACAATAGATTCACTTGCAAGTTTGACCTAGAAGAACTTTTCAACCTAGTCATGTCTCAAATTATCTTCGTGTGCGCATTTATTTCTATTATTAGGAAGAGACAATCTTTGGATTATGAACATCTCTGTTTACTAATATTTTCGTTTGCAATGCGTGATGCCTACTGCATAATGATGCAAATGTGTGGTTGCTTTTGATCAATAAAAGGCCTGTAGTTACTGGGTGGCATTTTAGCTTGTATTTATCGTGATGTAAAGGATATGTTATCGCAGTGGCCAGTGGACGCAGGAATAATTGATTTGGTAAACACAATGTGATCATTTAAAGCACGTAACGTAGTTTTGTATGTTTTGTAAAACAATGATAGAAGATAAGGAATTTACAAGTCCTGGCGTGCTAGCGTCTCTGTCTTGTTTTGATCGGGACTGGCTGTTGGTCGGCATAATATTCCAATGGCAATCAAGTTCACCCAACGGGTGTTTAATTGTTCAGGTGATGTATTCGAAAACCAGACAGTAAGTCTGTTTTGCAGATGTTTTGAAAACAGCACGAGGCATGGAGGAATAGGTCCCCTTCGTTAACGTATCAAAGGTAGAATGTACGGGACAGAATCTAATTTTGGTGCAGGCAGGCAAGTACTAAGTTTTCAAGGAAACACAAATGGTGTAGACCTGGTTCCGTACGCTTTTTCAGCTTCGCTTGAAAGCAACCTGTGCTTTTAAAAAACGTCGAATTGGCCATCAGATTATCTGCAGAGTGAACGGAAAAAAGAGGAGAGGAAGCACACTGTTTATCGTTTGACATACTGGCATTTATACAAGGAAAAGCCTCTTATTTTTAAGCAGGATTCGAACGGTTGTATGCATTTTGCATAGACTTGTCAGTGTGTGTATATTGTTCGCTGGTTGTTTTCTGCAAGGAAAGGTGAACTATGAAATATAACAGCATTACTGAAATGATTTTAGAGGTGTGTATAACATTTGACGTTGTTTTTGACGCCTTTTATTTTGGGGTTATTTTGAAAATTGAGCTTTAAGCAACCTTTCTTCATGTTTAGTGCCCATGGAGTCGAACTAGGTTTTAATGATCCATGTTTTGTTAACGAATTGACTTCATTTGAAACGCCCTCCCATTATAAGGGCAGACGTTTAAATATTTTTTTTTCGGGGAATGTATTAATATTTCGTTTAGTTACATTTACTTTTGTGTTGTTTCATATCATATTGTAACTTCTCGAATGTGCGGGCTGATTAATTGTTGAAATTTTTAGATAGGGACCTATTCTTGGGGTGGAGGTTGGCTTAAACAATGTAGAGGTTTTCAACTATCACGCTGGTTTTACATACGAAGTTCTAAATACGAACCAAGTGATTGCTGTTGTTACCAGAAACAAAAAACGAGAAAGACGTTTCATTGTTACTTCGAAGTGCATTGCTTATCCAGTCGAAAGTATGCTTACATATTGGCGTCAAAACTGTGAGAGAAACGGAGTATTTTTCAAGTTAATGTTTAGAATAAATATATTGTGAAAAGCCTGGTTTCTGTTTATAGTTAATTTTCCGTTCAGTTAGTGATTAATCGCGGATTTAATTTTTCTGTAGTATTTGATAACTCCAATAAGCCGAGGATTTACTGTTAGCATTAAAAGCATTAAAAGTATTTGTCGTTCATAGCACTTGCTAATCGACGGCATGATCAATATATGTGGATCACCTTTAGAAGAAGCTCACTTTTAGAAGAAGCTCACTTTAATTGCAATTATTCGCCTGCATCCTTTCTTGCTGTCTGGTAAACGTTTTATGTGGCAGCGTATGTTGTTGTATCCTGGTCTCTGCTAGTATCTGTTGTATCCTAATCTCCATTAGCCACTTTGCTACCTCCTGTTCTCTGTTAGCCACTTTGCAGCCTCCTGATATCTGTTCGCCTTGTTGTTATATCCTGATCACTGTTACCCACTTTGCTACCTCCTGATTTCTGTTCGCCTTGTTGTTCTATCCAGATCACTGTTACCCACTTTGCTACCTCCTGATATCTGTTACCCACTTTGCTACCTCCTGATCACTGTTACCCACTTTGCTACCTCCTGATATCTGTTACCCACTTTGCTACGTCCTGATCACTGTTACCCACTGAGCATATATTTGTGTTATGCTTATCCTTACTATGGCCTTCTTTCCGTGGTCACAGGACAATCAAAAGTCTGCTCTCAAATCTTGTTAGTATGATGTAAAAGTCGCGATAATTGTCGGTGAAGAGGTAGATCTCTGCTGCATTTCTCCAGTAGAGTGAGAGCGACTTCTTGTGCCACTGATTGATAGATGGAGCAGAGGTGACGTCATAAGGAAAAGGGATATATGAATGGTGTAACAGAAAAACTGGGCAATAACATTTAAGTATTTCAAATCAAGAACCCCATTAAGGGTGGGACGACTGCGGTACGAGGAACCCCTTGTAATCGGAAATTCGCAGAGAGGACATTTTCTCTGTTAAGGAGATATGGAGTTACATATTTTAATTTTCGACTGTTGTATACTAGCCCACAGAATTTGTTTGATAGTAAAAACTTTTAAGAACCGAGATGTTGACTGAAAGACTTCCAGGGGAGTGGTACGATAATGCTCCACGTTTGTACGGGGGTTTATTTCTAGTGTTGTATCCTGCCAGGGCTTCGCTTGATTCATGGCCTTGGGAAAAGAGTGCACCATCATGCTTGTTAAATGACAGCGCTTGTTGCAGTTGTTTCTGATTTGCTGGATTTGATCCGCATTTTAGCTCAAATGTTTTGCCATTGGATTTCGTTTCTCACCTTTCATGCTCCCATTGCTATCGGACAAAATATACTTTTGAAGAATGTGTCTGCAACGTTCATGCTTTCAAACGGTTGTAAAAGTAAGTGAGGAGCAGGTCACGTCGAACATACTTGAAATGTATTTAGTATATTTTATGCCGAGGAGCATTAGCTTTATGATCGAGTAAACGCTTTGCATTTTCCAGGTTATAGGCTTTGCCTTATCATTGGGTTGTAGGAAAAACACTGAAAATCCTACATAATGCTCACCTGTTTAACAATGGGAACTTGCAGAAAAGATTGTGAAAGTCGTAGTATTACCATTACGCTAACCTCTGACTGTAGTTTGCATCGAGTGTGCGCAGTTGCCTTTGCACAACTTTCAGTCAAACCAAAGAAACATACCATGTCCAGATCCTTCTATCCATCATCCCCTTATTAACTCACGGTTAATTCCTTTGTAAAAGGAATAAACGGTGTTATCCAAATCGGTCGAGTGTGAACTTGTTAGTGACGCTACAATTTTACCACAATGCTTTTGGTTGAGTGGAAATTCGATTCTCTTGCGAGTGCAGTTCATCAGCCCATCATGAGGAGAACCAATTGGCATTAATGGAGTGGAGTATGCCATGTCATCATTGGAAGAACCCATCAGTATCAATGGCAGTGGCGGCTGGTTGGGTTTTTCGTTGGGGGGGGAGCAAATTTCAGACTTGGGTGTGACCCAATATAGTTACAGGGACCACGCCCCTATTTCGCATTAGAGATGTTACATGAGAAGAAAAATGTAACTTTTAGATCTGTGTTGCTCAGGAATCTAGGCATGTAGTAAATCTTCGATAAAAAATGTTTACTTTGTAAAAACAGAAGTTACAAAAGCAAGGTTACAGCAAATGTCGTATCATAAGACCAATACTTGACCGTGAGTTCGCCACAGGTGCGCTTTGATTATTATATCAGGGTAGTGTCCTGCAAAAGAAAATCTGTATAGTTCATGGTGAGGCTTTGAACGTGTATTCTGTAGTATGATGGTAGCCTTAATACGAAGTCACACTAATTTTTTCTGGGTGCGTCATACAATGCCTTGCTAAAAGTGATCTAAATTATGAACTGTTATATAACCAAAACCATACGAAAACGGCATTAGGTGTCGTCCTACACAGTAAACGGTATTAGAACAATTTGGACTAAGCAGTTGTCGGCAGTAACTGATATCGTTATTTTTGTTAAAAGATTAATGATCAGGTTAAAGTTTTTTGTGCTTCAGACAGGGCGAACGAAAATAAGTTTTGGTCTGGATACTTGAGTTGTCAAAAGCATGTCAGCTTGAACTCAAAAGACCCTACCTCGGATGGTTGAAGTTTAAATCCCACCTCTGGACATGTCAAGTTAAATTCAAAGAGAGTCATTAATTCTCCGTACTTCCAGGTGCAAGCATTAACGAGATGTGGATACATCAAAATGAAAGGCAAGGGTCGCCATGCTTAGATTATCTATAGGCTATTATGTGGGGCGCGTGCTGTAAATGCAGATTCTTCATACCTTCTTCCGGTGGAAGGGGTTTACGAGCATCACATTATAATACGTTGTAGCGATGTTGGGAGCCATTTGGATCACTTAAACTGAAAGTGGTGTTGACATGGTAAGCTTTTTTCAGTTTGAAAGTCATGTTATGTTTTCATATTTTTTTTCTCTTGCGCAGTTAAAGGCTGAAAATTCATCTCAAAAGTCAAGTGGTTTATATTCCAAATCAAGAAATCTGCCGACAGGGTTTGAAAGGGATGACGATGATGTTCTAAAATTCGTACAAAATCACAGTAGTGCACCACTTAAGAGTGTAAGTAATCTTATAACAACCTTGTTTTAAGTTTGTATTGTCTTCCATGGCATCAAACGAGGATGTTTATTACTACTGTCCAATGTATTTCTATAGTGTTATCGTCATAGTGTCAATGGCTAGACATTGTCATCAGATAATATTTAACTTAGCTTGTACCTGAAAAATGTTCTGGTCCTACCTGTATAGTAGAATGTACAGTTGATCTCAGATTTTCCGGACACCTCGGGACACCATTGTTGGAAAAACATCCGAATAACCCAACAGTTGGTATAATCGATTTTTTACATATTTAACAAAACAATTACAGTTTCTCATATTAATGTTGACAATGATTTGATAGGGTATCAGACTGAGGCACCTAGTGAAAACACAATATAAAAATTGTTTTGAAAATTAACCATCACATAGCTATAAAGACATTAAATACCTTCTGTGCTTCACTTGGTAATATCGGCACTCTCATCTTCTCTTTCATTCCCAGTTTATGTGGGAAATATTTTATCTTAAATCCTCTTCGTGTAAGATGTCAGAAATGTGATCCGACCAAGGGGGAAAACACTTGAAAAAACTTCCAAGAATCAAAACTTGACGTTTGATAATGAAAGTCAGGATAATGGGGGGACGACGATTTATCAGTGATTAAATAAGACATATATATGAAAAATTCGTCTTTGTACTCCCTTTTCAAACCGTTTTGACATAAACCGTTTACGAATTTATGCTTTTTGATTGTTTGTTTGTTTTTTGATTGTTTTTTTGTTTGTGTTTTTTGTTTCTTTGTTTGTGTGTGTTTGTGTTTTGTGGTTTGTTTTGTGTGTGTTTGTTTGTGTGTGTGTGTGTGTGTGTGTGTGTGTGAACTTTAAAACGTTAAAACTGAAACATTTCTTCAATTTAAATTAACATGTACCTTATTAACAAGGTGAAAATATAGCCGGCCGTTCGTTGACTCTGATTCCATTCCGTTGACCCTGATTCCATTCCGTTGACCCTGATTCCATTCCGTTGACCCTGATTCCATTCCGTTTACCCTGATTCCGTTTCACCTGATCCGTTTCGTCAGTATTCTATAACATAATCATGCTCATTTACTCCGTTTCTTTATTCGTCACACTGTGCATGATCGAATTACGTAGCAGCATTGCTGGGTGAAAGTTGATTTATTTGAAACAAAGTTGCAGTTGAGAGGCAAATACACTTTAAAGATTAAGACTAATTCTTGATATTAAGTTTGCCATTACATATCTCAAAGTCCTGCCTACACTCCAAAGACTAAATGAACTGATCCGAAAGGAAAAATAACTGTACTAAACATTCTTACACACCCACGTTCATGGCATCTTCGCCTTTTCATGTTATTTGAAACGTGGGGAAAGTCCCTCCAACTCCTTCCTCCATATATCGGAGTAATTATAATGAGGCGACAACCATTCAATGCTTTGAGATAGTTACTATGTTTACTGGAAAAAGAACGTGGATAGCATGCACGTCGATTCAAACTTAATCCTTACTACATGTTGACTGCTGTATGTGTACGTCAATAAAAGGTTACGGTTCCATCACACGTAGATCACTCACCTTAGAGGGTAACAACTCGATATTTAAAATTAGATGCAATGGCAACCGAAGGGGATTTTGATAGAATGTGAAGTTCAATTAGTTAGGAATTTGTACATTAATCCAAAGGTATACAGAGAGGGTTGAACGTGGATCAATGGAACGTTGTAGAAGGTAGTGAACCGGCACGATATACAGGACTTATAAGTGAGTGACAGATTGCTCATAAGGATGTTTCAGATTACTCGGGTGCATGACATATCACTGATGTGTGCATGACAGATCACTGATGTGTGCATAACAGATCACTGGTGTGTGCATGACATATCACTGATGTGTGCATGATATATCACTGATGTATGCATGACTGCTCACTGATGTATGCATGACATATCACTGATGTATGCATGACTGCTCACTGATGTGTGCATGACAGATCACTGATGTATGCATGACAGATCACTGATGTATGCATGACAGGTCATTCATAAGTGCATTGCAAATCACTCAGCAGTATGACAGATCCCTCTTGAAAACATGATAAATCACTCATTTTAAACTGACTCAGCTATCCTTGGAATAGACAATCATGGACCTTCCAGTGGTCGACAAACCAATAATTTAATACAGGTAGACCTTAAGCTTTGGGCATTTCAACTAGAAACAGTTGCTCCTTTAATGCGTTTTCATCTTTTGACATTTTAAGCTTAAATACCCTACATATTTTTTACGTCGTGCGCTAATCCCTTTCAATAGTGCCCTTCTTAATACAATAATTACGATTAAAAACTCTTGCTAACCTGAAATTTAATTTTGTGTCGCTGGTTACATTGAATGTGAAATTCCCTCAGGGTCACCGTGAGCTCATGTTTGAGACGCATTAGGTTTACGATTTTTCCTGCTGTTGATACTTAAAGGTAAATTGCTAGCTCCCTAAAATGACAGTGACCGTACTTACCCGGCATTGGTGGGACTGGGATTTAAACCCGCTGCCCAAGAGGCAAGTGTTGTACCACTTATGTCCATTGTCATCGATGTTTGTTGGTCCATTACACTTGAGAGGCACAGTAGCTATGCCCGTGTACCTCGTTTGTCCACGTCACAGGCAAGACTTAAAAATACTACATACTCTTTCCCTGGCTTGCACAGCTGTGTGGCCCATGACCGTAAGAAAAGATGCGTGTACCCTAAGGCATCAAATTGTGTGGGAAGGAGCTTTATCTTCTGTTTGGTCCTGGCTGGGGAAGTGAAATTACATCCAACGTAGATATATGAATCAGATTATTTTAAGTATTCCAGCTGTTAATACTCATATATTAAGTACTATTGCACATTTAAAGTCAAATGGTTGTTTTAAGGGAATCAACGGCTGAGAAATGGTAAGAGTAACAGTGAAATTAAAATATCGTATGTGTTTCGTGTATTATCTTACATTATATCTGAATATGCTGTCATTTCTGTATACTGTGAGTTGCTTCTACGTGGATATCGTATAAATGGAAACCAATTGAGTATTTTTCATAAAAATTATGCTTTGCCTTTCTTGTTTTTGCAGCTTACCACAAACCGGGCACCTGGGCCCAAGAATCGACGAAAGCCGTCACTGCGAAGACCAGTTTCAGCTGATGTCAGTTCCCTGCAACCGCAAACTAATCAAGTCTTATATCGCGTAACCCGTAGTACATCAGAAAAAGATAAGTCGACAACGAAAAACACAACATTTCGTTCATCAGTGCAGGTCTTCTATGAAGGAGATCAACGTCGCAATTCATCGCCAATAATAAACGATTCACAAATATCGACGTCGTATGTTACAATTAATAAAAAAGGCATGGTTTCTCGAAGTCCACGTAGTGCAGCCAACGATGAGCAAAGCGAAACGCTGAGCCCGACATCGTCAGTTACGACGACAGACTCAGTCGATTCTCTGCGATTTTCCGGAAAGCAGTCTAAAGACTTAACAACTCGAATAAGTAAAAATGATTGTAATGATAACAAGCTGCATGTTAAAGTTCCAAGAAGTCGAAAATCAAGGTCTGTTGAGAATCTTCTGGATTCAGCTGTAGATGGAAGTCATGAGAGGACCCGTTCACTATCTCCTGTTACAACAGAACGAGGATCTGTTCAAGACAGACAGAACGTAACTTCGCCCAATACTAGTATATGGACGACTGATGTTACGCCATTACGCCCTCTTTCGCCGCTTACAATCGATACAACGATTAATGTACAGTCACCCAGATCACCGAAATCATCGCGATCGCTTAAATCACCACGGAAATCAAACGAGGTGCCATCTCCAGAGCTAACAAAGCAAGGACTGGTAAGAAGCGAACTTGTTCCTGTTGTGATGTAATTGCTACATCTAAAACTTTATGTCATGGTCGAGTTTTTGTTTGCGACTTGATATTTACGTTATGCCCATGTGTCCGCTGTATAGGAGAGGTAACAGTAAACCAAGCATGTCACGTGACTTGCCAAAATTCCAGTTATCATTTTGATGGACTGTTGGCAGTCCTTATAGATTTCTTTATTGTTTACGTGTCTGTCACACTCATGCTTAAAGGCCTTTTCCGAAGTTTTAACTGACAGGAAATTAGGCAGCCCAAAGCTGCAAATACGTTGTTTATCAGAATGCGTATCGAAGGCAGCCAAGCGCAAATGATCACAGATAGCGCGCTTTAATGGTGACAATTATTTAAAGTTCTCACTAAGGTGTTTACGAAAACGATATGCCAATGGTCGTTTCGTTTCGTCAATTCGTTGTAAATGACGGCATTTAATTGGCTGGGCGTTATTGTACTGTTTGTAGATTCTCTTGAGAGAGATCTCAAATTATTGAGCTACAGTGGCCTTCCATGTCTGGTATGTCTTTTACAAGTCCGCGCAGATGTGAAAAATTTCTGCCATTAGCTGCTTTTGTGTTATCGCTAAATCTAGTGTTGTATCATCATATTCTTTGGTTATGTCCCGTATCTGTTGATAGGACTTGTCATGGTTCTGTCGTCTAAGAATGTGACTGGTGAGGGTTCGTGTTCTTTTTATGATAGTATTATACAGCTAGCTAGTTTGTATACATACATACGGAAGGAAGGAAGGAATGGTGGAAGGAAGGATGGAAAGAAGAAAGAGAAAAAGGAAGGGGAAAAACGAAAATGTGCAAAAGTAGGAATTGTGACTAATCGTTTATGATACCATCTTATTTCATCACTGCTTGGCTTATTTGAAATTTATCAATATTTCTATTTTTTGTCTGCAGCTTAAAACTGTGAAACAAGATACTAAGGGACCGGTATCTCCAAATAAAGAAACTCCATTGCGCACCCGTCATCCATCAGTAGATAGACTTAAAAAGGTAATGCATGATACTTGATATATAGATAACTTTTGCGAAATGTTGTCTAGGGGTGAATACATTGGTGTCCAACTGGTGGGACAAGCATTGCAGGAAAATCTGAGCTTTAGGGCTAAAATTTATCAGCGTCTTCCTCTATGTTTGCATGCCCTTGAGTACATCGAAATCATTGTAGTTTATTGTAGTGGTGTTTTTCCGTATACCAAGAAATGAACACAAGAACTGTTATCGTTCCTTAACACCGTTTGGGCTCGTAACTCGGATATTGTTATGACGACGGTGCTGGCAATGTTTTGGATTATGGGAGTTATGATCATGATAAAGATCATGATTATGATCATGATAATGATCATTTTCATGATAATGATGATGATGTTAATGATAGTAATGGTGATTATAACGATAATCTGGTAGTAATAATAATGATAATGGTAATGATTGTGGTTATGATTATGATAATCATTATGATGTAATGATAATAACTGTAGCGATTATGATGATAATGCTAGTTATAAAAATGATGATGATTGTGATAATCATTGTGGTGGTAATGATAATAACTGATGATGCTTATCTTAAAAATAATGATAGTGATTATGATTATCATGCTAATTATCAAAATGATGATGATTATGATAATCATTATGATAGTAATGATAATAACTGGTGAAGATGCTGAAAGTAATGATAGTGATTATGATGATGATGCTAGTTATCAAAATGGTGATGATTATGATATATTAAAGAATTTCAAGGCTATGGTAATCCAACGAACGACAACAACATGTTAATACAACAAGCTGGAATCATAAGACAACTGAAAAATGTACAAAATAAATGAAAAATGTACAAAATAAGGTCTTTATATAGCTCTAAAGACAACAACCTACGTGACTCGAGACTTAAGATCAAGCCATTACAATTACAACATTTACTCCTAATATTTGTCCACCTACGGCATACTTGAGATTGCAATCATGTTCTGCTTTTGTAGATTCAACACATAGGAATTCAGACAACTGACGATTACTATTACAACATGATAATCATTTTGATGATAATAATAACAACGGTGGTATGATGATGATGTTAAAGTAGTGGTAGTGATTATAATGTTAAAGTAGTGGTAGTGATTATGATGTTGCTAGTTTTTAATAATGATAACAATAATAATGATAGTAATTTTGCCAATGATGACGATGGTAGTGGTGATGATTTTCATGGTGATAGAAGCCGCTGTGATAGTTGTGACGATGGTGATTATGAAGTTTAAGCCTATCCTCAATCAAGACTCTGTCTGCTTGGCAAAGGCTTCACGTTACTTCTTTCCTGTAGCTCATCTTACTCTCCCTTATCTTGAATACGGATGTTTCCCTTGTCTTGAATACCGATGTTTCCCTTGTCTTGAATACGGATGTTTCCCTTGTCTTGAATACGGATGTTTCCCTTGTCTTGAATACCTATGCAATGATCCTTTGTGTCCGTTAGCGTTTGACATATCTTCAGAACATAGATTCGCTACCTGCATCTGACGTTTTTGCATTCTGCCTCAACATTCTTCACTTGCAGATAGTAGGTAGCATTGTCATCGATTGCCGCTTGAGTATTTTGCTTTCTAGTTGGTATAAAAGCGAGATTTGTATTGTTTTAATTACCCTGTATACTCTCCTGCCTAAGTGACATCTGCTTCTTATGTAGGCGCCAAAGTGTTCTAAACTACACTGCCCACATGTACCTTAAGATCATAAATGCCAAAGGCTACTCTCTTGCATCGAGGATAGACGTGCTCCTTTTAATTGTAGCACAGTTTTCTAGCACTGGTTTAGGAGGTTGCAGTCTAGAGCACGGAGAGAGAGAGAGAGAGTCCCGAACTTAGTACCACTGGACATAAGACTGCGTGAAAGCAAATGCCATTTATCAGAGCTGTCAACGCTGCTGTATAGTGTTTGGTGGGTGTTGAGGCAAGTGGCATTTACGTTTTATGACAGGAAGAGGTACATTACTTGCACTGTTGCCCAACCATCTGGTATTAAATTTCGTTACCTTGATTTTATCCCGATCTAACTAGGAAAGCTTTCTGCTTTATCTGTATAAATGCACAAAATCCACAGTCAAAATGGTATAAAGTGCATCTCACTTTTATTGACAACCATTTTCAAGATGCTAGTGTCGTATGAGGTAGTATTTAGTCTGGTATGCTACATGTACATGAGCGATTCTAAGCTCTGGCAAAATCTGTTCTTGGTTCAGTTGTACAATTAATCAGGAAGTCGTTATCGAGACTTATAATTCTTACTGACAGATTGAATTATGTGGAGGTCAGATTTCAAAGTATCATACGAGAAACAGAAACTGCTTTAAATCCCAAAATTAAACATAAATACTGTCTGGAAACCTACCTGAACTACTCAGTCGCTGAGGGAAACCTTCCTCGCTGGGCCAATTTAGAAGACTACTAAAGCAATATCCCTAAGTTCGTAGTGCGGGTTCTAACTGAAACAAGACACCTTGCAAGAATGGGCTTTGTATATTACTTGTGTATCGTATGTATTCTTCTATTATTGTATATACGAAATGTGTAGCACATATAATAGCAAGACGTCCTAGATTTTCAAAGAAAAGCGAGTGAGCTCTTTTAAACATTTCATAAAAATGTTGTGCCATGGAGTTAGCACATTGCCAATAGAATATAAGGCTTGAAACTTTACCGCCCTGTTAAAGAAGAGAATGGTGTATCTTCGTTCTCACCTTCAAAAGGGAATTTTCGACGAACGACTCCTTAGTCATGCGACAGAATGAGATAGGTGATAAAGATAGGTAAGGTTAAAAGGACTGGAACCAAACTAACTGAGTGAGGACAATTGAGAATAGAGACAAAGAACAATAGTAAATGTAAGAATAGATATACAATGAGAAAGAAGGACTAGATATACTAGATATAGGAAAATAAAAACATGAATGTAAAAATGATTGAACTGCGAAAATAGGTGGCGTATGCCTCCTAGGTGTTCACTTTTAAACATCGTTAATAAAGTTTCACTAAGAACTACTAAGAGACATTTTTTAATGTGGCCATTTTTAATGTAGCCATTTTCATAGCGCCATATATCCCCAGGGCTCATAGGCGCTTATCAGCATTACTACTTCATATAAAATTAGAGTCCAGAGTATAGCTAATTTACATAAGATTATGAAAGAAGTTTGCTTACAATTTACTAACCTATTCAATAAGGAACTCCATAATAAGATCAAGTTAATCAATACTTTTTAAAACTTCGTTGAGACGTAATTGTTGCTATATTTTCTAAAATCTTATAGTAACATCTAAAAGTCACCAAATTAGATATCTACAGTAATCTCATCTCATCTCATCAAAGAGCAATACGACCTAAATGTCTTTAATGATTACTTGAAACTAACTATACAGCGATACTAATGAGCGGATTGAATACGTAAGTTTATTCCACAAAGTTAGTGCTGTATTACTGAATGAATGATCTCCTGCTGTTTTCAAACTTGTCCAGTTGCGTTTCAATACGTAATCCTCGCAAACCAACATTGTAAAGCGGGCAGGCTCATACTTTGGCACACGAACCTACAGATAGTGAGGTGCCAATCCGTGTAAACATTTGAAAGCAAGCATTAGAATCGTGTACTTACTTGTTCTTTTAGCACTGTCGGGATCAGCCAGTTGTTCCTCCATTGGATCTCTTTCGTTTACAGAAAGAAGAAGGAGACAGTAAGTAAATAAAACAAATTTTAGTTGTCAGGGAATAAAATTTGTAGAACGGTTTACTTGGAATCGAACCCGATACACTCAGTTTTCTTTGCAATCGAACTGTTATAACTGTCTTCTGTGTTCGGAAGTTTTTCTGTAAATTGATAACGTATTTTGATGAAATTTATAGGGGATGTCGGACATGTCACAGTGAAGAAGTGCTCATGTTTTGCTGGAAATTTGGGTTATCGCCTGGATTTAGGAATACTTCGAAGTATTCTTTGTCATCGCGAGCTATATCATTTTAGGGCATTTTTATCTCTTTGACACGAGTCTTGTTACGACACGAGAGTGGTTATATTATGTATGGGCTACTTGTTTATTTACGTATTTACTTATTTGATTTATACAGTTAATAAGTTGGTATATAATTTCGTTTTTCGTAATTTATTGTTCATTTGTTTATTTTATTTTGCTCACTTGTTTGTTTATGTATTCATTCATTCATTCATTCATTCGTGTGTCCCTTTTTGCTACGCAGTGGAAGAAGCTCAGCCCTCACCAAGAGCTAGATTTGACAGGTGAGATGTGGTGTTAGGCTAACACATCTGATTGTCATTTTCGGAAATTCATTTCCTATTTTTACATTGCTTGTCTTATCAAACCTTAACCAAGTCTTGTCATGGAAACTCGGAACGGCTATATTATGTATCACTGCCCTTTGCCAATAAAAAAAGTAGTTACATTTCCAATGTAAGTGTAAATTGCTGTTCTATAACTCTACTTATCTTGACGGATGTGGTAAGGTGCAGTGGTTTAAGAAACGCATGTTTAGCTTCAAAGACCTTAAATTCGAAGTCCTTGAATCCAGCGACCATTGTTCGAATCTGCCAGTAAGCAATTTTAGTCTTACTAACAGCAAAGATCGTGTTTTACTTTTCGACATAGTGCGCGTAATGATTCCAAGGTAGTAGGGTACATTCTTTTAGTGTTCAAGTGGGGGAAATGATCGAATGGTTAGAGTGCTTGCGCTCTTATCATGAGGTTCTGAATTCGAGTCCACCTCGCGTCACCTTTGGCAAGTGCCTGACACCCCTATGCCACGAGTGAACCCAGGCCATCTAAAGGAATCTTAGGTAGGACGAAACTGCTAAGGAGTCGTCGTATGGCTGAGCTAGCAAAATACCAGAAAACTTGATGGTTGAGATCTTGGCTGCTTAGTCTTGTTGAACCAGTTGTTTACACTGGTTAAATCTCTCATGTTCAAGAACTGCAAATTAGTTCTGCACGCGCTAATGTGTGGTAGAAACCATAGTTGGACGCTGCATTGAATACTCAGATGAGTAGTAGCAATGTAAATTCCTGTGCAGGCGTCTAAGAGTCACGGTTGCTAGCCATGTGAATAGCCGAGTATCCTCAAGATCGAATGGCTAGCAATTTATTGTTCAATAAAGTCAAGCTCGTAAGTTTCTTCGAGTATGCAATTGAAGCTTTATGTACATACTGTTTTAAGTGAATTGTTTTACACACCACATTCCTCAGATTTTTTTCTGCTGTCGCACTCCCCGCGAGTACCCCCACCTTAACCACCACCCCCCCCCTAGTAATGTGATTTCCAACGTGCGACAATTTCTTGTTTATGTTTACCTTGGATAAAGATACCGGTAATTTTCCTGAGCCGTCTTTCGAGCTAAGATTGTGTTGTTGAAACGCTTACTGTAGCTTTATTCCTGATAAATTTACAAAAGGCATAAATCGAGCGTTGTTCACCTTCATAGTACCGTATCGCAAACAATAAAATAGTCGAGCAAGGCTCACGCGTCGTCATCACTAACCTTCTTCTGCGTCTTACGGTGCTGCAGTTTCCTTATCTGTGACATTTTCATTACACGGTGTGTATCCCATACTATTAGGCTTGTATTTATTATATCGTGTCTTAAACTCTCACGTAGGGTGTATAATGATGGCCCCGTCCGCTCACCAAGATCACCATCAGTGTCAAAGATTGACTTTGATTCCCAATACGACAGTCCACCACATCCACCAAATCACCATCGCAATGTTGACTGGTTAGAAAAAAGGTAATTTGACATGAGTGTTTCTATGCCATATGTTTCTTAATTTTTTTTGTCATTATGTTTTTGTTTGTCTTATTGGTGTGCTATAAATCCGACATTTTGGTATGCTTTTCAAAACTGTCGACGTACAAGCGTTCCCTTGTACCCATAATTGGACCCAGCAAATTGGACAAAGAGATAGGCCCGATAATACACGTTTTATGCAGTTTTTAACCGTCTTTACTTTTTCCTGGCCATAACATTGATGAAGTTACAATTGGTTTGTATCTATCCTTAGAGAATAGTAGCACAGCTAATAAACAACTGACTCGTGAACAGGAGTAGCCTTGGAATTTCTCGCTACGTCCCTAGTAGTATTGCCATTTGCCCTTGTAAAGTGACATTGGTCATTTTTAGGGGAAAATAAGTCAGTTGCAGGGTTAATAAAAGCGATTAGCGAAAAGTAACTTTGCACAACAAAAGTGGCAGCAGCCTTGTGCAATTGGAAAACTTTGAAGTATATTTGTTCAGTCTGCATGAAAATGCGTAACACTTGGTTCTCTTTGATACTTTGTCCTTTAGACAAGAATCTGTACCGATTATAGAGATGCCGCCAAAGGAATTAAAGAGAAGAATAGAAGGTATTTATGACTTTTGCTTATTAATTGCTAATCGATGTGGCTTTTGACCATATTTTGGCTCGACAGTTGATTCTCAGTTCAGGTCTCTATGAAATGAAACAAGTATTGACTATTCGCTGACGGCTATTGAAACAACTAAAGGAATATTATTAATTTTCCCATAAGGAGGTATAATCCGAAACAATGGACAAGTAAATTTTTCTCTGTTACCCAACACCGTAAATGTTCAAATTCTCCCCCCTCCCACTCCCCGAAGAAGCCTCCTCGCTTGTAAGACCCCGAATTTGCCGCCACATAAGAATTCTTAATAAGCCGTTACCCTCAACTTAGCCCCCACACTAACATGTTAGTGCGTTCATTTAAGTGTGACCCAATGGAGTTCTCAAGTTCTTAGGAAAGATTCGTGATTCGATTGAATCCATAATAATTGACGTATTGACGTATCAAAAATTTTCCAAAATTAGTGTGCCCCCAGGGAGCATAAAGGACTTGAAGTGGCTTTCGCCAGACTTTTATAGTATATCACGTCGGTTTGAATGTGAACCGTTTTTGACAAGCCCATCTCGATCGGATGACATGTCTGACAGAAAGGTTATATGTTTGTTTCCTTAGTGGCAATTTTGGGCCAGTAATATAAGCTGCTTTTATTGTCCTGCAGAGGTTGCCTCCAACACCTATAAGTGTCTATGTATTTAAAGTATAATCAAGGTGAAAACACATTGATGTAGCTTACATCCTTGCCCTACTCCCTGCTTATAAACGTTCGGATCGATCATGAAGTAGTTGCCTCGAGTTATAGCCAATCATGCTGTTATCTCTATGTGGCACGGTTTCATGATTCGAACATCGATATAGTGAACTGGTTGTTAAATTGCATGATTGGTACCTAGATAGGCATTACATGCTCCCAGCAGGGAGCACATTCGCCTGTTGTCAGATCATTCAAAGCAGGTTTTTGTTTAACTCAAAGTTACTGGTAAACCGCCTTTTGCTGTATGAAAAGGAGGTGTTGCAGTCTAGATGTTCCATTTTGGTTTGCATACGTTTTTTCTTTCGATATTATCATACCAAGCATTGCAGATTTGGAAATTTTCTTTTACCCTGTAAACCAGCCCTACCTGCTACTTATGTGCTTATAAGTAATTTTCTTGCGTAATGCTTGCCTTTCAAAATATTTAGCTTTAAAAAAGATTATTGGAAATTTCGAGAACGCCTTTGAAGAAAGACACGGCCGAAGGGTATGTTTATGCAAATCTTTCTTGTTCTTGCTGTGTCCTGTTTTGTGTGTAATATCTTGTTGTAGGCACACGTGGTTCCCATTTCTGTGATTTCTCGGGGTTTTTTTGTTGCCTGTGGTAATACATTTAACCAAGGGGTTTAATTCTAGTTTACAATTTATTGAATGTGAAGATAGAAACTTTCGTCTACCAAGGCTTCTTTAGCTCATCGATCGAGCTAAGGTAACAAGTGTCGAAAACTACCTCTGACTCGACTGGGACTCGAGCCTGAAACATGCTTACTGGGTTTTCAGTAGTTGAAATTGTCATCCTTTCTCCCTGATTACCAAAAGTCCTGGTACATTGGTAGACAGGCAGTCAAACATACTCATGTATGAACTCACTCATATACATGCACTCATTTGTTATAGCACAGAGCTTCTTAATTATTCTTGTTGTTTTTTAATTCTATAGCCGACATCTTCGGAAAAATCTCCAGTACAAAAGTACATTGCTGAATTAGGAAGGGCAAAGAAACAATTAAAAGGTGATAAGATGCTTGCCTATCTCTCAACCCTTACTTTTGTCCATGTTAGGTTCTTTCCAATCACTTCTTATTTCTTCCCGTTCTGTTTTCGTTTGTGAGTAGTTTATTTCAATTATTTCGAATTGTGCCTTCTTTGGCTTGCCTTTTCGTTTTTTCCAGTTCTACATTCTTTCATTTGCTGCAAACGTTCTGTCGTAATTGTAATTATTCTTTGCCTTTCCCGTCAGTCCCCCACCATGTTCCTGTTCTCTGTATCGCTACGTTTGGTGTCCTTTCTGCCTATTTCCTGTCGATAACTTTCTATAGCTCTCCGAGCATATTTGGTGCTCTTCTTCGTTCTCTTTGTTAACAATCTCATCCATTTCCAGCACGCATATTCGAATTTATTCCCATCCTATTATTTGATGTTCCTTGTGTGTGTGTGTGTGTGTGTGTGTGTGTGTGTGTGTGTGTGTGTGTGTGTTGGGAGGGGCACAGCTTTCCGTCCATTGTGAAATTTGGTGATTCTGGCCCATGTATAATAGCATCGGATATTTATGAACGTAATCTGATTTACGTTGATTAATCCTTCCATTTTTGGCTTATTGATTTTTGTTTGATTCGGACGGAATATGTTTATAGCCGTTGAGCTGCTTAACAAACACTGAGGTCCCCTTGATAGTGCCTGAATTTCTGTACCACCTCATTCCTTGAAAAAAACTTAACAGCTTTTTTCGTCTGGCACTCTTCGGAGTATGAATCGTCAGAAAGGAAAGTATAGATAGTTGGCAACTTTTTTATACGAAACATGAGTCATCTCATTCTGAGTAGCCTGACAACAGAAACACGAGAAGTAGGAGGGTATTTAAAGTCAAACATTGAGTAAAGGGACTCAGAAAAAGGTTAAGACTCAAAATTTGATAAGCTTTTTAATCTCTGTCTTCAAGTCAGTCAATAAAGATTGGCATTTTTCAAAAAATACGACAATAAAAATGTTATTGTATATTATACGTCATTGCTATCATGGAAAGTTTACAAAAGTAGGGCCGTTGTAGCTGACCAAGATTATTAGAGGCTGTCTACATTCCACCACGATTGACATGAAAATATGATATAACATAAAAATAAAACGTGAATGCTGTTTTGCTGTCCTATGCGGGTATCATTTGGAATAACTTACGTTATTTCGACCTCTTTTGTTTGAAAATAAGTAGTGTGATTCAAACATGTACGATATGCACGTTGTTGTATAAGAAACCTAGCTCAAAGCCGAGTAGTAAAAGCTCCTTAATTTTTGGTCAAATTTTAGTTCTAAAAGTTTCCTAAGGGTTTCTTAATTTAGTGAAAGAAATTTTAGCTAACAAAACATGAATGTATCAAACTATTAGTATTATAACAAACAAAAGACGTCAGCATGGGTTAAAAGCTAAAACAACATAATATCTACATCGTTGATTTTGCTTAATTCTATATAGTCTTGGGTTTGGTCCTTGAAAAGGATTCGCTGCTGGTTCAGCTTTACGTTGAACCAGGTAGCAGTTCCAGTGTACCATTTGTCATAAAAAGCGACCATCTTTCTCTTAACCAAAGGATCTTTGTCTGCGTACACTCTGTCTTTTTCCTCGTTAATTCTCTCAAGTTCATCGCTATCTTCTTGTTCCTCATCTTCTTGCTCTTGGACTTAACTTTCTTAACTCTCTCCTTGTAGTTCTAAAAGTTTCTTAAATTTTAGGGTGTCAAGTACTAGGTTTCTTATAAACCGGTTTCTTATCAAAAGTGTGTATTTTTTTAGAATAGAAGAAATTCAATGCCATCACACTAGCCTTTATTGTTATAGCCAATCACCAGTAAGGCATTGCTTGAACAGTCCACCCGTTGTGCCGAATGTTATCATATCGTGGTCTCATCCCTTCCTCTGCAACTAGTAAGATTAGGAAATAGGAATCCTATATTTGACCGATATGGGAAGAACCACGCTTTTACTTAGGGACCATATGACTCGTATGGCATTGAAGGATGAGGTGGGATTTATGGGCATTTAGTTGTGTTACGATTTCGCACAGAACGGAAGGGAAATAGTATGTATTTGTGTTTAAGTCATACATGCAGCAGTTTGTAACTGTACTATATTATTTTGTTTTTCAGAAATGATGGACGACTTAAAAGGTAAAGTGGTGTTGTTTCTCTCTGTTGCCGCCATTTTTTGTCCTTTGCAAAGTAAAATTTTACGCAGCATCCTGTATAATGTCTTGAGGCATGCATTTACCTAGGTTGTGGTAAATGTCTTAAAATGTCTGCCCTGTAGCAGTTATTGTGGTGTACGTATTCAAGCATTTTTGACTGATCTCAAGTACATGACGATAACCTCGTTATTTGAGATGCAAACAGAACTTTATTTAGGCTAGAGCCAGACTCGCGCCACGTCTCTTGGTATACTGCTCTCCGATATGTTTTTTTCGTATTTGTGGCAGGCCCCAGGGAAACGATTTTCATTGTTATTTGAACCAAATAAATTTAAAGACTTCGTAGGCAAGGCTATGTGCAAGGAGTGAAGTTGTATACGAATATGGTTAGTTGGATGTCCCGTGTTGATATGAATCATGCCAGGTAGTGACGTCTGATACAATCTTGTTTTATTGAAGACAACGAATAAACATCCTGCATAATGGCAATGTCTTCTCTTTATTATCTTGGCTGATTTACCAATCGAATCAAAGAAACGTGCCCTCTCCTATTCATTATCACCTTTATTATTTCAAACGTTGATGCTTGACCTGTGTGTGTAAGAGAACGCGTGTCATGTTCATGGTAAGCCTTCAAACACATCTTGTCTCGTAAGATGGTAGCAATAGTACCAACTCACACGCCATTTCTTCTGTTTGCGTCGTATAACGCCCCGCTAAACGTAATTTGCTCTGTGCTATTTTCTATTCTTGTCTTGGCAGTTCCCAACATGGCTCTAAACGTAACGTATGCCACGCCGATGATCATTATAAGCATGAATACATATGGCGTGTATGCGTAAAAAGACAGCTCTCTCATTTATGACTATTTTAAGCAGATGTGTAGTTATGAAAACAAATATCTAGAAGCCAGATAAAGGTTTTTGATATTAAAAGTTACCTATATTTCAACACTTTAAGATTGTACTGATTGTAGACTGCAAACTTGTGTGCATTGATTATCATGGTCATTTAATATGTGGAAGATGTCCAACCAGATCGATACCTCAAGTGATCTTCCCTCCTCACCAACTTCTCTATGACAGTTGAAATCGCCCACAAGAATCGTGGTTTGAACAAATATTATCAACTTCTTACTATCTGTTTGCTCGGTGCGTTCTTCAGTCTCCATCGCCTAAGGTTCTACTTACAGAGATAATACGCTGATAAAAACCGAGAAACAAGAGGCGAAACAATACCACGATAGATTATGTATTTTTCATGCTCTCGTGATATGTTACTTGGCGAGGTTTACAATACGAAGACATTTACAACACATCCTTAGGCAAGTTATTGATTAATGCTGCCCTTCTGTATCCGTTCTTTCCCTACTTGACAATGTGTATGATTCTCTTTTCGCAGATTTTCCCGAACTACTCAACGAGACCGCAGTACCTGCGGGTGAAGGGGGCATTGCACCTAATTTACGTGGTGAGTGAAGAGTGTTGCATGACTTGTGTCTAAAGCTTGTCTTGTTTAACCACTCTGGCCTATCTGTGCTGCTGCACTGAACCGTAATGTGCCTCGCTAAGCAATGTTTCATCAGACTACATTGGCCTATTAACTGTATATTATAGATTTCTTTGTAACACTCTGACAATAATATATCGCACTACTCTGTCCTGCACTACTCTTTTGCACTCAGTGCACTCCACATCTTGACACTCTACTTACTGTCACCCCACTTTCTTACACTTCATTCCATACACTTAGTTTCCATGCTCTGCCCTCTTCTTTCTGTACTCCACTTCTTTGCATTCAAAATCTTTTTCACTTCACCCTCCTTCACTCCAAATCTCTCCGTATCTCTCCACATCACTTTATTTCTTATCCCTCGACACCATGCACTAACCCGGTGCTCTTTGTATTCATATTACCCTGAATTCTGTTGTATTTTAGTTGTTTGCATTCCATGTCTCTTCACTCCATTGATGTGCTTCTTTGTCTTAGTCCTTCTCGTATATAGCCTCTAGGTAGCTGCACTACATTATATTTTTCTGTATATATTTTCGTCTCCATAGTGGGGCCTTTAGTCCCATGCAATGCGTATTTGTTGCTGCTGCATGGAGTGGGTTGAGAACATAAAAATTTCCTTAAAAAACGAAAGTTGAAATATGCTGTTAACACACGTGTTCAAAACAAAGGCTATTTTGAGCATATGGATTTTTATTGGCCAATATTTTGGGTTGACGGCATTGATTGGATAGAACAGTATCAGTGCAATGATGTGCTTTGTAGTGTAGGCAGATCACAGAAAAGAATTTTCTCATCAATATTCCGCATTGGACAATAAACTAACAATGCAATTATTAGGTGAAGAAATATGCTCATTTAAGTAATTACCCTCATGCGTGTCATTGCCATGAACATCTCATTAGGAAAGAGCGACAGTCTATTAGCCGTTCAACCCAGATTGTCTGCACGTGTTATTAGGTGTCTGTCTATTGGTATATACGTTGTACACGCGGCATGTGTTTTGTGCCAACAAGGCATCCATTTATGACCGTTTGTACTAATTCCATAAAGAAATCGATAGGGTGGTCTTGTGTTAGGGAGTAAAGGTGTCATTATGACCACCTGGGCGACGAACCCGGGTTTCACGACTGCAAATCTGATGCCTTTCCTGCTGAGCTTAACAGCTCGACTCCCCGGTAGTCATAATCATACATTTACTTCTGTTCGTAACACAAGACGACCATGTCGACTTCTTTATGACGTCACATTCCTATCAATGCAAAAACATAAGAACAATAAGGAAGACACAATGTTCGTTTTCACTCTTCAATAATCTGTGGCGTATGGGTTATGCAAATATAAGACGTTAAGAGTAAAGTATTGGCTAATGCCATTTTTGGCCATAAGTAGGACACTTGGTACTTTTGCTAGCGATTGAATATAGACAGGGTAATATTAAATTGCAAACAGCAATAAAAGGAAAAGGTGATGATAACCATTGATTACCTAAATGACCTTTACATGATGACGACATGAACTCCTCCTATAAGGCAGCCATGTCCATTAATTTAAATTGTGTCCGTGTTTTTGTTGTAGATATACAATTAAGAAATGCAAAACCCTCAAAAGAAGAGACACTTAGTGTCCTTATTAAAAAATTGCAGGACAAGAGATTGGCTGCTGGTAGGCCTGAAGAAATTGAGGTGAGTTTATTGATGTAGTGCCTTTGTAGTTTTGTTTGATTGTTGTGTGGTCACAAGACTGACTTGAGGTCAGTGAGATGGAGATGAAAATAATCTTTTGTTTGTACATTTTGATACTCATACATAGCCCTTGCTAAATTTTATTAGGAAAGTTGTAAACCGAAGGAATGTAGCAAAAGCATGTGTGACATTGGTTAATTTCGGTTTTTTGCGAGGTTTTAAAGTACTTGAACAGCCTTTTGTGGTATAAAACTTGCAAATCGCCTTGAAAATTTGCTTTTTTTCGTCAGACACGCTTCAGAGTATGAATTGTCAGAAAGGAAAGTATCTGTATAGTTGGCACAGCTAGATCGTTCTTTCATCTAAGTGTATTGGAGTCTGTCTACATTATAAGAAGAAAGCCAGTACTCTCTAGGCAGAAAGAGTTCCTTTTTTCACTTGGACTCTTCCACTAATGTTTTGTTTCTTCATTTTCTCTTTCTTTGTTTCCTTTCTTGTTTATGATTGGCTAGTTTTGATGCATGTTTGGTATGAATAGGTTGCCACATACATATGCTTTTTTCTGACAATTCAACTCTGAAGAGTGTTTGTCGAAAAG
Organism: Chironex yamaguchii; assembly: GCA_024741275.1. NCBI lineage: Eukaryota > Metazoa > Cnidaria > Cubozoa > Chirodropida > Chirodropidae > Chironex > Chironex yamaguchii. The sequence continues at coordinate 1,388 of JANTCA010011292.1, read as the reverse complement.
AAGCATGTTTTTAGCTCAATGTCTTAAATTTTCAAGGTTCTAAAATGTCAGAATATTAATCAGAAACAATAGACTTGCTTTTCATATTCTTAAGATTATGAGACAAAAGAGGTTTAAAGCATGACTTGCTGTATTTCAACATTATATTCCTTAGAACTGAGAAAACTGTAAGGTTTTCTTGTTTCCCGTCAGTCGAATCACTAAAACCAAGCAAGAAACAAATGTTAAGGTATTTTAGAGAGGAACCTGAAATCCTGCTTCGTGCTAGCTTAACATTCTCCAATTACTGTCCCTCCGTCTCTCTCATCAGTTGCTTTCACTATGTTTGAAGAAAAGAGACTTACTGTTAAAGATACACCCAGCAGGCTTTCCCCTGCAATGAACGTTTCTTTGATAATTTGGTTGCTGGAAAAGTTGTAAATACAAGGTTGAGTACACTGATAGGTTTACTGGGGCTGATTTTTATAACTGGATAATCCAATACCACCTAAGCCGCTTTCCGTGTGCATGTTATGTCTCACACAAATTATATTATAAGGGACTCTTGCTGTAACATTTCGGTGCATGTTATTGTAGGTTAGTCTGACATATTCAAATGCGATATTAACATGATTCTGCTCTTTGCTACGCAGGTTATGACCTCGGATCAACTACTTGACGAGAAGCTAGCTGTTCAAAAGGCTTTGCTTCAATATGAAAGTGTTCATGGTAGGCCGGTAAGTGCATCAGATGTCAGTTCTGTGTTCGAGTCGGATGTTATGTATGTTCGTGTGACTGAAATGATCGTGATTAGGAACTTTTTGCACTTTCGGAAAGTATCTTGATATCCTCGACAGAATGAGTTAGTCATTATTCATGCGACCTGAAATCGGTACAATAATCATGACGTTGCCTGTCGTATGGTACCACGTTGTAGAGATGTGGTATCAATTTGCCGCTGGCATACAGCCCAAGAGACACCAAAGGCGGTCAGTTTTAAGAGCAACCAATACCAACATAACGAGTGAATTTCTTAACCCGTCATACCAGTGAACCAAAAACTAGTCTATCAAATATTCCGCCATGGTTAATTTGCAGAGAAGTAGTATATGGCGCATATTGTATAATGCTCCATCAATATTAGCTGAACAAAAATGTTCCGACAATATTAGCTTAAAAAGATCATGTTCCAACAACATTGGCTAAAGAAAGATAATGTTCCAGAAATATTGAATGAAGAAAGATAATCATCCAACAATATAAACTAAAGAAAGATAATGTTTCAACAATATTAGCTAAAGAAATATAATGTTCCAAGAATGTTGACTAAAGAAAGATGACGTTCTAGCAATATTGACTAAAGAGAGATAATATTCCAACAATATAAACTAAAGAAATATGATGTTCCA
>JANTCA010011281.1:0-27193 GCA_024741275.1 Chironex yamaguchii | reverse complement strand
TTTTCTCTTTCTTTGTTTCCTTTCTTGTTTATGATTGGCTAGTTTTGCTACATATTTCGTATAAATAGGTTGCCATAAACATATACTTTCCTTCCTAACGTTTCATACTCTGATGAGTGTCAGACGAAAAAAGCTTTCAAGTATGATTTCAGCGCAATGTCGCAAATTTTCAAGGCGATTTTCAAGTTTTGTACAGCAAAAAGATTGTTCAAATATAAGTTAGAATAGGGCACGCTTTCCAAGGCGAAGGCAATTGCAAAATTAAAGAGAATTGTTGCTTTTCATTTTCGTTTCACTTTCATCAAAAGGCGTTAGTAAAAGTTTGGATACACAAACGTTTACATAAATAATCATTCTTAGTATCATAGTCGTGGCAATATATTATAGACCCGAATTTTTACCAGAAAAACAGAGTACACCAAAATAACGCCAAGAATTACTAGCACGTTACAAGATTGAGATACAATTACAGAATATTCAGGGGGAAATATCAGGCAAGTGTTGAGTTGATAGGACCTAACTTGATAGTGCAGACGGGAAATTCTAATATGTCTGAAAGGTGTACAGGCAATTGTCAAAATGAGCAACGGCTCCAGCACATGCTGTAGTGTGATTTCAGCAAGTAAGACTGAGCAATGGAGGGGGTATCGAATATTAACACGAGATTCATACAAGTAAATTCGCTCTTATAATTCCTTTACAGCACAGTCCTCCAATCTGAAAAATGTGAACATACATGTTTACAAAACCATAAATCATGTGTAAAACACTAACAATTTTACGTCAAAACTATGGTCTTACGATAGCGACAAAAAGAATAATATAAACAAGGTATTTTGTCTGTCACTCACTATACATAGGTTGGATAGCCTAACATAGTTCCATCTCACGAAGTCTCTGCTCAAAATACAAAGACAGTTTGGTGCCCGCTCGTGCTATGGTGGAACGAGGTGCGTTATATGTTTCACAATTTTTAAAGACCAAGCGAACATCCTCTAAAAATTCATCCAAAGCATTGTAATGGGCAGCATTTATGTTCCTCTTAATAGTTCCAAAGTCCATGGGGCGATCAATATATTGTCGGTAATCAGGCACCTTAATGATAACAGAAAATCGGATGAACATTTAGAGTAAAGAATCCATTTCATTGACCCGCATATAAGATAGGTACTTAAGAACGAAAACGATCACATCATATCATATCATATCATATCATAATCACATCATAATCATATCATGATCATATCACATCACATCACATCACATCACGTCATATCATATCATATCATATCATATATCATATATCATATATCATATATCATATATCATATATCATATCATAATGTAGTATAGTAGATTTCATTAAATTAAATCATATTAAACCATATATCATAAACCACATCATACTACACAGATTTATCATATATTATATCATTTTAGTTAAACCATAACATTCTATGTACGTAGTGAATCAAACCATTTTCTGAAAACAATATCTTCATTATGACCTTACTTAAAGACGGTCTCGAAAGCACGAGGGCAAAAACTACTGTAATAGGTAATGATCGCTCAGTGGACATCATTTCAAAAGCAAAATCTCAAGATGTTGAAATAAAAATCAATTCGGGATCGAGTGAACAAATTGAGAACTTAGCAAGAAAAGCATGCTACAACTATGGCGACCTAAAATATCAACGGAATTTTAAAAGCTGTTTACTACACAAAACATTGAGATCCAAAGCAAAAATCTTTCGTTCATGCTGTATGCCTTGGGACAGCAGTACGAATAATAGAAATATGGCATGTGTTTTTCCTGTCTCAAACATTCAGTGCTTTACAAATAAGAATAAGTAAATTTCGCAAAACGAGCTGTCAAAATAGTACAGAATAGTAACGGGACAGTGCAGTAACTGCCATTATCCCATGGTAGTCATGGCTAAAAATAGGTGTAAACACAGGGGCATATAAACAAAAATGTAACAAAGTTACAACTTAGTTTAAACCAGAGAATAATCTTATACGCAAATATCTGCAAAGAATTTCACTACAAATTCGCCCCTCAGTTCATAACGTAATTCTGAGAAATGATTACAGCTATTGCCAAAGTAAAAATGAAGTCGAATTATGCTGTAGTACAAAACTGTTGACGGAACAGAATGTTAAAATCTTTTTGATTTTCAAACCTTTTCATTTTATTAAGAATAATTTTGTACCATAATGAATTCAGCTTTACGGTTGACTGTCTTTAATTTTCACGAACACTGAAACAGTCTTAGCCTGGATGGTGGGAGTTACCATGTTACAAAAAAACCCAACTTGCAGCACATTTAAAGCGTTCACTTTCCTACAAAGAAGGCAGATAATCCAAAACGCCCTTTTATCTCACGCAAAAAACAATGTGAAAAAACACTGTACCAGTTTAGTATCCACGGGAGCGAGAAATGGCTCTACTTCCTCTTGTCTCATAAGTTCCTCCAGTAGTTTTGAACACTGTCTTCTCTCATAGCGTCCGAATGTAAAAGTAGATGACTTGCGGACGCCTTTTCCTCCTTTTGGGCTCTTAGGTGCAGATTTCGCGGTACGCTCTGTAGCAACAATTAGCAATGAAACTGACACTAAGAATGTGTACAGGCAAGCCAGCTCATATACTGAAAAACAAAGGACAACTTTGCAAACAGCAATATACATGCTTCAGGATACCTCAAAACTGACAGACGACGTGGTGAAATGAAGGAACCTTTCCAAATTTTTTCTTAAATCAATGATCATCTGAACTTAAAGTCTTGTCTTAAGACTGTGAGCAATCCCGATTATTCTGACATTTGCGTGATTCAATATTAATTTGAGTTTTCAAACGTTATAATTAGCATTTCATACAAGGACTAGGAAACAGTGTTAGAAAAAAAACCAAAAAAACTAGGAATATGTTCACAGTTTTAGACGATGAAGTGGATGTACAGATTAAGAGAGTGGGTCACGGGGTCTAGATAAGAATTTTGCCGGAAATCTGTTTGAAATATGGGTCAGGGGTTAGTAAGTAAGATGCCTGGTCAGAGGATACAGATTAAGATAGTATCCCAAAAGATACAAATTCCAATAGCGGGTCAAAGCTTTTAGAATGACATGATGTATAACAACTTCGGTCCGACGACCCTGCTTAAGAAACTGGGTGGACACTGTTTGAGGTAGGGGTCTAGGAATACAGATAAATATAATGGGCAGAAGATACCAATTGAGACGCTCACTCGAATAACACTGGATTAATGATTAAGATTGAGAGACACATACAAATGGTGGGTTACGGGATACAAATTCAGATGTGAGTCTGATACCAATTAAAATAAAAGATTTGACGATACGGGTTATGATAGGGGGTCAGAGAGCACAGATCTGACTTAGATAGTAATCTCCAGAACACAGACGAGCCACGAGATCAATTACTGCTACCAACAACCCCAACGAACCTTAAGAAGAGCAACACCACCCGGCTGAGAAGAGAGCGTACATACCAAATCAATAAACAGCAAACGAGGAAGATGAAGCAAGGTCATTTTCTCACTACTCATGCAAGTTTGAGGGTCTTTAGACTATGAAGCAACAACTCACGTCATAAAAAGTAGCAATACGAAAATTGGGCACTTCCCACCTCTTAGTGTTGGGGTGTCAGTTTCTTTTCTCACTTTTTGCGGTCGACCAGTTTGTGGAGAAGCGGACTGGGCACGTTTCCGTTTTGAATTTCTTGAAAGGCCAGTTTTACCTTCTCCTGGCGTCTGATTACGTGCAATCCGCTGTGGGACGGACTTGCTTCGACTTCCTTTCTGTAATTTTCGTTTGCTCATTACAGCCTTCTTCTCTTTTTCTGCATTTGAAAGTAAACAATGGTACCAGCTTGAGAATAATTCAGATCAGAAAAGGCCTTCTTCGCCAAATATTTTCGTTGGTGAGCTGGATTTTAAAATGCTACCAATTGGAATAAAACGAACTTAAAATAATGATGACGATAATAATGAACTGTATTCATCAGTCGTTGTGACAAATCTACAATGCTAAAGATAAAACGAAAGCAAAATGAAGCTCAGGGCAACACAGTTAGAAATTTTAAGCCACCAAATTACATTTAACTCAGCAAGAGAAAGTACTTACAGTAAGAAACTACCTTAAGTTGACCCCCTAACTCACCAGAAGCCATAAATGCTGTTCGAAGTATGAACGTTTTGAATTTTCGGAGGGAAAAGAATGAAGAAGATGGAAACAACTCCATGTATGTAATCACTATTGCATAAACTACGCTACGAAAAAAATATGTACCTTCTTGCGAAGGCACTGAAAAGCAATTGTTCCTTGAAGCTACTAAGTGAAATATTAACGACGGCAAACAATGGTGCATGTATCATGGAAAAATATTACTAATATGTGCAAAAATTTCATAGCAAATAAATGAACAAGTACTGAACAATACAAATTATAATTGACTCCATTTTCATCCTACCGGCGCACCTTCCAGGTTTTGAAATACGTAAAACAGAAGGTACCGTACCTAAGTGACTAGACAATAAGGCTCAGGCAATTAAAAAATTGCAACGTTTAAAACACTGGAAGTGAAGGTAATTTAAAGTGGACATACCTCGTTCCCTTTCAAGAGTTACAACACGTTTAGCCCTTGGAAGTTCATTTTCTGCCCTTGTACAAACTTGACAAGACCAACTCCCTTTCGGCACCTTCTTCATTGGTGGGTAGGTGCAGAGAGTATGATATGCACGTGAGCAGCTGTCACAGCAGAGTAAAGTACCAGTACCTTCACATATGGAACAGTAATCCCCATGATGCGAAGAATCTTCATCTAAGTCGAGGGGAAAATGATTTAAACTAGATTTCAATATAATTTATCCGGCTCATATTTCTCGTTGGAAGTGCATGTCGTCAAAAATAAGGACCTACTAGTTATATCGGGAAATAAGCGATTTTTAACAAACACTTAACATGTGGCTTAAGAACCACCCGTCAGGAATTGGTTGCCTTATCAAAGGTAGATTTCGTTTACTCTGTGAAATGAAGTATTCCTTTCGAGATCAAAATGTTTGTACCTGAGAGCCGACGGTTTCGGACCGCCCTCAAAACAAGTGTTTTTGCGCACTGTTATGCCTTGCAATCAAGGAGTCTTGCTCTGAGACACTACAATTCCAATCATTGTCTTTAATTACCATTTTCGTGACTACAGACAGATGGCAATATGTTAATATTTTTGCTTCTACACAACCACGTTTCAGCATTTGCTCATACCATGCAACTGTTGTACAAGACAACACAATTTTATACAATAATTATGAACATTATTGTTTGTATTAGTTACCTTCACTCTCACTTTCGTCTTCCTCCTCGTCATCCTGATCATCGTCTTCGTCTTCTTCTTCTTGGGAGCTGTCTTCTGTTTCCTCGCATTCAGAGGATTCATCATCACTCTCCTCTTCAATGTCATCCTCGCTAACATCCTCACTGCCATCCGAATTATCCTCGTCTCCTTCATCATCCTCACTTTCATACATTGTTTTGGACACTGTCCGTCTTCTTGCACTACGCCTAGTCTCTTTTGGTCGGCAGTCGTGGCAAAACCAGTCTCCCTGAGGTACTTGTTTCATTGGTGGAACGAGACAATACATGTGGAAGCCACGATCACATCCATCACACAGAAGCATTTGTTCAGCATCACCTAACAAAAACAAAACATAAATGACTTTGAATCATATGTGCATCGGTAGGTCTTTTAGTGTACACCACAATAGTACATGGATATGTTGATTTAGAGTCTTAAAAAAACAATTCCATCACAACAACACATTTCAATTGTAAATCAACAAGCTAATGTAGGTCCGGGAAGCGTATAATATAACTAAGTGTTTACCGTGATCGCCAAAGCTTATTAAGGTAAGCAAAAAAATTATGACTCATGACTATGGACTTGGTTTTGGCCGAGCCTTGGTACTAGTCCATATGTACAATAGAAGTACTGTCCTAATCTCTCACTTATCAATTGCGATCATTCACGTAGAGGGCTATAGGAAGAATGAACACTACATTGTCATTAAAAATTTACAAACCTTTTCTTCGGCACTTTTTGCAACGTGCATTGAGCACTGACTTATCCCACATAATCGAGTGATCCAGAGTATTCAAATGAATGAAAAGTTGTGACAAATTGCAAGCAGCCTTGAGCGACGTTTCCCATCTTTCTAGGCATGTACGTTCCTTTTTCAGTTCTTCTGATGCACTTGACCCGACACTGGCAGTATCGTCATCGATGGCACCTGGACTTTCATCGCTTTGTTTTTCTCCATTTGAAATTCCAATACTATCTTTCGAGTTTCCATTCATCTGTTTCTTTTTCTTCTTCTCCTGCTTCGCTTTCACCATCATTTCGTTGTATTCTGCTGTTGCGGCCTCAATCATCTCCTTGATCCGTTCCTTCTTTCTCTCCTCGTTTTCACCAAGAGGCGGCTTCAAAAACTTTCTTTCGATTCCTTTTTCAATCTTGTTAAAATAAATCGAAGCACATAAAAAATAAATCATGTTTTGAATTTAACTAATTAACTCCTATGAATACAGAATAATATCTAATGGAGATCAAGTATAACTACGAAGCCCTCCTTCATTTGAATTCTTAAAATGTTACGCCTCAATTCTTACCGTGATTCGCATGTTACCCTGATTTATAATCAATATCAGCAGGTAATAAAATAATAGCAGATGGTTTTAATTGCATATTCTCACGGACAGAGGTCAAAGCAAATACTAAAACAAAACCAACGAAAATCACGAATTAAATTTCTTGAAACAAAATTTACTTGAAAATGACATTAAGGGAAGTCCGTGTTGCACTCAAACGAACGAGCAAAAATGTGTAACAGTAAACCAACTATTTATGTTGATATAAACCGTCAAGACGTGGAAAATATCTTGTGCCTTCTCCTAAGCCAGTCATGTGTCACAAGAGGCTCCAAGTATTATTATCCTCGTCATTTTGGTAGAGGAAGAGCCTGAGATTATAGCTGAAAGGAGTAAACACCACTGACGTAAATATCACATTCCATACGCAGTATGATAAAAGAATATTTATAAAATATTAATACCGATATGTGAATAGCCATAAAATCAAAAAAATCAAACACAAAATAAATAAGAAAAAAAAGTTCGAAGATTCTCTTAGAGGTGGAGGTTATGTTCGTTACTATGTCAGATAGGCGTCAGCTTTGTAGTCGTGAGACCCGGGTTCGAGACTCTGGTGGTCACAAAAATAATTTTGGTTTTTTTGTCAAGGCCACCCATTCAACTATTACCTGAAACAGGTGCATGATAAACAGACTTAATAAATACGACGCCTTCAACCTTTTCTATTGGCCTGTATAGCTACGTAGGAAACGCGACAGATTTGCAGTCGCAAGACCTCCTTCCGTTCCCTTGGTCACAATTATAAACTTTACTTCCGTAACTTCGTTGTAAAAATCAAGAGCATAATGTTTATGGCTACAGTAATACCTTGGAACAGGAACAACGTATATATCGTGATTGTAAGTACCTGGAGAACCGCCGATCCCAATTCCTTGACAATAGAAGTAACCGTCGGTGTACAAAGGGAAGTCGGTGTGCTACATCTTTCCACATTTTCGGCGCACGGTCTATTCTGTACCTTCAACGCAAGTAACCTTGACGGTTTCTCTTCAAGTTCCTGCACACTTCCCTTTTTAGCAGTTTGCAAAGGAGTAACAGCTGTCTCTGTTTCACTGGCATGACCGTTAGTTAACGAAGAGATATCTTCTGTCTTTTCACTTTTCTCCTCTGGCATCTTTCCTACGCCTTCGGTACCCCACATTATCAACTTCGCCATACCTTCGTCCAGTTTTTTACGCCAAAGGCTTCTGTCGTCAACTTTGATTATTCCAAGACCTCCGTTCCAAATACGTTCTTCGAAGTCCAAAATTTGATCACGCAGGTTTGCCTCCAGGAAATCATTCATAGACTTGAAAAGACTCTTATCTACGCTGTCACCTGTCTTACTCGCTTTTAGGGGAGTTAAGTCACTTCTTTCTAGCAACATACATGAATCCACAGATTCACAAATTCTCTCTAACTTTGATTTTAAGTTAGATTTTAATCCATTTTCTCGTACACCGCGTTCGTTTAAGTTGTCTACAAAGTTTATCACAGTAGATTTTTTGTCGAAAGCATGCCATTTCGTGATATCTGACTTTAGGTCAATATAATTCTCCGGATTTACAGCGTGTCGCACTTCATTAAGTGCTTTATCAAAAACTTTGCTCTGACTAACAACATCTGACTCTGAAAGCTTGGTATCACACTTGTAACGATGCAAAAGGGGCAGCAGAAGTGGTGATTGATTTTGTTTTAGAGTCATGATTTCCGAAAGACTCACTCGAGGCAAGGCTTCTGAGGGAGTTTCTGATTGTGGTGCTTTGCAGTCCTGCAGTGAAAAGAAAACAACCAATTATACCCTCATGCACAATACATGAGACCTAAGATTAACGTTCTTCTTACGATGCAAATACCTGTTCTGATATCACTAATAAAGTGAACCAAAAAGGGGTGTCCTCAAGAAGACGGTCCATAAAAGTCACACGTTTGCTAAGTAACAAGAGGTACAGAAAAGCTTCAAAATACTGATACAAAGATTTGGAAGGTTTTCGCAACATCAAAATACTAAAAGTAGATTTTTCAAATTTGCAATTCTATCCATTTTATATTTTTTAAAATTAATTTTAATGCACTCGTGTTATCTATTTCATATACATAAAATGTAATCAAAGAAGAACAGATCGTACTGCCGAAGGCTCACAGGCTCACTCTTAATATACAATCTCCAAGCATCATCCAGATAAGCGAGACTTATGGCTAAAAAACCTGCAAAAATAGGATGCTGAAGATAATACTATAAAGTTCACCCATCAGGTGTGAAAATCGTATAATTAAATAACAAGATCGAATTTACGGAAATACGACAAACCTTATCAGACGCTTGTTCTTGAACCTCGTCGTCGTCATCACTAGCCGATTCTTCATCTGACCCACCTTCATTGTCATTGCTTTCCATGAGTACTTTTATATCCGCATCACTGGTCTCCATCAACAACCCATCAACAGATGCCAGTGCCCAGTAACGGTTTAAGGCACGATCACGTCCTAAGGGACTCTCTCCATTGATAGCGGAATACTGTAGAAGCTCATTCATGAGCTCTTTTTCCCTTTGCTTAAACAGTTCTCTCTGTTGATTTTCATTTTCTTCTTCTTCCTTTGTGATATCTGTCAGTTTTACTAATGTTAGGGTAGGTTCTTCATCAGGTATCTTCTCTGTATTGTTTTTGTCTTCTTGTGCATTCTTTACGGGGGGAGAACTTGTCTCCGTACCGTCGTTAGTTAACCTAGGGGCATAAAATCAACAAATCTTTAGCACTGTGACACAAACGCTAATTGCTGCATACAGCAAGCGAAACAAGCCTGCCCATGAGCGAAACACTACCTCGTACAACTCGCATAGTTTACTAAACAGCAACACAAAGACTTAAACCTAAGACTCGTTGTCGACCCATAATGCTCTGCCCGATAAAGCGACTCTTAAAGAACTCCGCTGAGACCTTCAAGGCTTAATATTTCACGTGCAACTTAATTAATGTTATAGAATTACTTAGATGTTTCTTCCGCCGTTATCATCTATAACGAGATAAGCACTGCGTCCTTAAGCCAGGTTCTACTCAAAAACCTATAAAGTAACGTCAATAATCTTCAAAATATCTAGACTACAATATTAACGGAATCAGTTTCACATTATAACATACGGAATGACCCGGAAGTTATTATGTAGCAAAACTAAGTAAAAATTACCTCTGGCGACAAAAAACTTACTTTTCTTTTGCCATTTCCCCTTCCCTTTCAGCTTTCTCCTTCTTTCTTCTTAAAATTTCCTCCTTCATTTTAGCTCTTTCGCAAAGGCGTCTCTTATAACGCTCAGCAGCCTCCGTTTTTCGCCTCCTGTGCTCACTAAATTGAAGTTCTCTAAGCTGCTTTTTCAATTCCTTTATCCTAAAATTTAACAAAGGTACCCGTCAAATTTTGGACATTACAATTTACGTGGCTGTACCATACCAATCACATATTTAATGTTTTTACAATAACCATCATCTGAACACATCAGGACCAAATGTCATGGCTTAAATATTAAAATTTTTATCAAACAGCCATGGGATGCAGATAGCAAATAAACGTTTTATCGCAAACGTTTTTAGAAAGAAGCCAAAACAATATACAAGTTAATCGGGACTGGGAAACACAAATGACCAATGATAAACACAGCATACGATACATTCACATCAGCTGGTATATTTTAAACAGCATTATCCAGATTCAGCATGTTCTTTATGTGCATGTATGTGATGGTTAACCTTGATCCGACGCTGAGTCTACCAGTTTTTTATCCTCAACAAATATTTCTAGTCATTATTGCTTCCAGAGGTACTTGGATTTATTAAATTCGTAGATTAAAATAATTGAGTAAAAAACTGTTATCATAGGTCCATATGTCATAAGTTTCTATTTTTGAAAGTTAACTTTGACAGAGGTAGATCATACACCGACGTGAAAATAACTTATTTAATTATAAACAAGTGATATACATCCTGAAATTAATCTAACTTCGTGATAAAACAAAAGCACAATAATTAAGGTGAATACAACGATCTTTGTGATTAAAAGTTCTTGAACTGCCCCTGGTAGGCGTCGATCCTATACCAAAGTCAGATAGGACAAAAAAAAAATGCAACAGTGTTTCAAAATTAATGGCATATTGTCAAAGCCTCTTCACCAGTAGATTACTATTGGAGATACAAAATTCTAAAATATCTTACAACGACTGGCAACCTATAAGGTGAGATACAGAAGTAAAGTTGTCAAAGTGATCTACGTTGCTAAATACCTCAACAGGAAATGTAGAAATAAAATTAGTCACACCCGGCCTGGTAAGGAAAGGCGCTTGATTATGTGTCATCTCCTTAACACTCGCCAAGGAACTTTTACACGCTTGGTTACAAGAGCGCCGTCACTGTTAAGAAACACTTTGTATTTAATTTTGACTTAAAACATCAAGCAATGATAACAGATGGATTAGCGTTGTAAAAAAATTGTATTCATGCTAATTTTTGCAATATCAGAAATGTGTAGAAACATTAGCAAAACACCAACAGCGTTCATTTCTTGAACTCTCTTTTCTAAAAATCAGCCTATGAATAAAATATCTAGGAGATTGATTGAGCCAGGTGGTCTGTTAAGGGACTCGTTTTTATGCTCTCGTGTTGCTAACTGATTTTAGGGTCTAGGGCCATGTATTTTATGCTTTCAACGCATCGACTTACCGCCGTTTGCACAAGTTCCGGATAGAAATAGATAAAACGGTCTTGTGTAATGAATAGAAAAAAGTTACGATGGCGAGCACCGCAAATTCGAACCTGGGTCTCACGGCTGCCACAAACAAGTGCCATAATGCCATTTAAACTGGGGATCTGTAGCGTTACAGGAACGGGCGTACCACTAAGCAATATATGATCCAGATTTAAAGACGCCTCAAGTAAAACACATATGTACTGATAAAATAAAAAGTACTAATTTTTTCCTCGTATATGGACATACTTGTCAAATGCTTCCTCGATATAATCACGAGTAGTCGCCAATGTCAATAGCTGGTCACACAGGACGCAAAGAACTTTGAGTTTGCCAGAAGGACTCAAATCATACACACATCCACTGGACAAAGTACTAAGCAGCTCCGTTTCTCTATGTCTGAAGTGGACACAGGGATCATCATTATACTGAAATCCACCTCTTCTCTGCCACAAAGTACGAGCTCCTCCTACAAAAATCATGGGAAAAAAGCGATACAATATACCTCAAGGTTTGTGCCTGCCTCTTTTACCTAAACTGTCAATTTTTACACCTCTTTATGAGATTAATTTTGGATGTTCAATCAGAGAAGATATTATTTCATTTCAATACACTGTCAGTTAGTCTGATAGATCAAAGGGTTGACTTCCTACAATGCTATTTGTCTAAGGTGGGTTAAAGATTTCCTTCCCTTGGGAAGCTGTCTTTTCAGGTAACAGCTAAGCTGCCGACTGGAACCTAACACATAACCGAATCCATCATAAAAATATTGCAATGTCTGGAAAGTGGGATGGCAATAACAGTGCTTTTGAATACTAATTAATTATTGCACGACATGAGTCGACATAAAAAAATAAAATATCACAGGGAAAAGTATCATTGACCAAATCAAGAGAAAAATTGCTAAAATCAATAGACCAGGAAAATCTCTGCTGGTAACACAGTAGACCACCCAGGGTAGAACAAGAACTGGCTGGATGGCTGACGTCATGACGCAAAAATTTCCAAAGGAAATTTTCTAACGGATCAAACGTAAGTGAAATAACAAAGTGGTGACACTTTTTGCTAGATACAACCTGTTAGCAAGATTTAATCGATAGCGAAAAAGTATAGTACCAAAATTAGCAGATATAATTGAAAAAATCCCTTATTAACTTACCTATCTTGACACCAGATGATAATATGTGCAGTCTTAAAATCTCTGACAGCGTAAAGGCATCTACTGTAAGTTCATGAAGAGCTTGACCTTGATGCAGCATGGGCCAAGCAGCTGCAGCTGTTGCTCCAGCAGAAGCAGTTCGTAGTGCATTATCTTCAGTTTTGTCCTCCACCTCTTCTTGCTCTGCAGGTGTATTTGTCCCATCGGAAGAAGTAGTCTCTTCCTCTTCATCATTCTCTTCCTGAGAAACTCTCAGAAATGTTTGTAACAAGAATTTCAACAGTTCGTAGTATCTACCTTCTACATCATGCTCCAGCAGGGCTTCCTCAATAAGTTCTATAAAAAAATTAATTACCTAGGCAGATCATTACCATACATATCTTGTGATACATAAAACCAATGAGCCAAACCTTGCATCTGAAAAATGTAATGATGTTGAATTGGGGCTAGCATCCTATGATGCAGCAATACATCAAAGACGTTCACACTCTGCTTCACCACAATGGAGGTGACAACTGAGAATCTGCAAAGTAGTATGGATCTAACAAAATTCGAGCATTTTATTCTTACTTACCAACCGTCACTTTGTATTGTACCTCCTCTTTAAGCTGATAAAATGGTCCAAATGCGTTCAAGAATTCTGTAACCATCAGCACATCACCAAACATTTCTGGAGGAACCTTTGATTGAACTGTCTCTAGACCAGGGAGTTCCTGTCGAAAAACAAAACAAAAACGGACTTTATGCACATAAGTACAAACAACACACTACAAAAGTTGATCACAGAGAAAGATAATGCTGGGTTTTTTCCCTTGGGTAGACAGTAAAACAATGCAAGGGTTAAAGGTTGTCAGAGTCACAAAGGCAGCTGCCCTGTGCTCAGATTGTAACGTGGCAGAAGGGAACACCAGGTGGTCATTTTCTATCTGTGTAATTCCTTAAAATATTGGAACGAATTTTAAACAATATTTGCATTAAAAAGCAGCAAGCCATTACTCATTGCATTAAGAAAGAGTATATTTCTATTACATAACCCTCACAAATGGCTCACTAAGAGTGTTGTCACCCTTGTTGCATAAAAATTCTTTAATCTGCACCCCATGACAACTGGCACCTTGGCTATCATGGCCACTGCACCAATTACGAGAAGCCGATCTTTATAAGTGATTCAGTGAGAAATGTGGATTGATAAATAATGTTCCCATAAAATTTGTTGAACATTCCAAATTGATTCAAAATATGGTAACTTTCCTGTGAACAGTACAATTTTGTCAGTTTAGCTAAGACACAGGTATTCAGTCTATAGACCACATGAAAAAACAGAACAACAGGTTAATGTTGCCAGAACTGTTTCAAGAAAGTAATGCACAAATGATACTTTTCATACAGTTGTATAGACCGCCTGCTAATTGGCTTCTGTCAGATAAAATGAATCTTGTTCTATCATATATAAAAGCTCTTGTTTAGTTAAGGCTAAGAATTCTCTTGACAAACTTTAACTTTACCGAGAGACTTAAGTTCTGTATGAGCTATTCCTTGTAAAAGGAGAGAGTGATCATGTTTCCTTTAAGAGGATTGTCAAGGTAGCTTTGATCACAAATCATGACAACAAACGTACATGCAACAAGAAGAATCAAGTCACAGGCACAACACAAATGACAAAGAACATTCTTAACAGCTGAATATTTGGCATGTTAGAAAAATATGCATTAAAAGCACGATACTGCTTCTACTTTTTAGCAAACAGTGGAAGTTAAATATAACACCATGTGCATAGATGTAAGTCCGTAGTGATGCCATTACCCATCATGACATTATCAAATTTATCTCTAAGAAACAGTGACACAGTTTTCATAGTGGTCAGTGCATGCTGCTGAAAAAGCCAAGGTCATAATTTTAGTCCCTACATGAAGTATTTGATTTGCTTCTAATCATTTCCACAAATATCATTTTAATTCACAAAGAAATTAAAAATCTCATACCTCACAAGTAACAACACCATGTCATACCTACTTGAACAGAGTAAGTTTCACCATGAGCCACTCAAAGTTAAATACCAGGTACAAAATACCAATTATGAAAACTGAGCTTTCAGTACCTGTAAATTCTCCAGCTTCAAATCCTCCTTCTGTTTTGTCCACTCTTTGAGAAACTTTGCTTCAAGTATACGAACCTTTCCTAGTTTTTCCTTCTCCTACAGATGACACAAGGACATAAGCTGGCATTAACAAACAGAGAATAACATAGATATGTACATAAATATGTGTCATTTAGATTGTTCATACTAGTACACTCACACAATGCTTACTTCTTACCGACAGCACTAGTCTGTTTTGGCAAATGTATTAATCAGCAGTCAGTGCAATAGCTTCTATGTATACTAAGGCTGTATTCTAAACATCAAATTACAGACAAATGTTTTGAAATACTTTAGGGGTATCAGCAAGAATTGTGCCATCATTAAGGCCTCAAAGATCAAAAAGTCATCAGGTAATATCCAAGGTCAGCTGTTCCAAAACATAAAATTCAGCTTTAGGGTCTGAAAAAAGCTACAAAATTAAGACCAGAGCTTGCAGTTACTCAACATTCTCTCAGCTTTTCGGAACATGGCATTCAACATAATCAAAAATTGCTGGATTTTCTACTTATCCATGAAAAGTTATATATTGAGCAATCTACTGACAACATCAATGCACCGAGTGTTGGCATTCTTTTTACCTTTCACAATCACAAATAAAATGGAATTAAGGAGTCCAGCTCCATTGTTAATGAATATGGGTCTGGGTTTATCAGCAGCAGGCATTATGGAAAATAACAAATCCATTTTTCCGTAGAGCTTAACGTGTAAATGATAAAATTTGGCATTATGAGGTTTACATTTATGTACTGTACGTAACAGTACACCTATTACATTTTCTAAAAAAAATGTAAATTGCCATCTTAGATATTTTCTATATTGGGAATATACCTAAACTTCCACCTCTCCTTCATTCCAAGAAAAAAAGGATGGAGTCATACTTTGCCACTATTAGCGGTACCCATTATGATATATTTTTAACATACAATATATTCAGACAAAATATAGATTCAGGTAACCAAGACAGGCTGTTGAGGTAAGTATATGCAGTATTGTTTTATCCTTATCAATATCAATAATAATGCTAAGAAAAACAAGACAGAAGGAAAAAGTTGAACAACAAAAACTGTATACAACACAAAATTACCATTTCTCTTTCCAATTTTCTTCTTTTTTTATCCTCCTCCTTTTCAAGGCACTTCCTTTTTCTTTCCTCTTCCCTTTCCAGTTTGCGTTTCAACTTCAATTCTTCTATAAGCTTTTTTCTTTCCTCTTCAGATAATTTTGAAGCATCTACATCTTCTACTTTTGGTCCATCTATAAACATTAAATTTATATGGCTACAAAATGGTCAAAAGCAGACAGAAAATTTGGATACATGATGACTGTATAATGTGTGCATTGTTGCAAAAAAGGACTTTCCAACAAGACAAAATAGAAAGTACAATGGGTATAGACATGACAAATTATCAAAGATTCACAAAATACTTGATCAAGCATATAAAGTTTCAATTCAATAGCTTATCTAGCCTTTTATATCATGTTGCATAACAAACTTTGCTTGCCCAACTCAGTTTGGGCATCTGACTGAATGACAATTCAATCACATATATTTATGCTTTAACATGTAATATAAAAATTAATGAGATAAACATACCCTTTGTCTTGTCCTTTTTTGGTTCTTTGTTCTCTTTTGTACTTTCTTTACTTGTTTTACTTTTAGGAGAACTGGCACTTTCATGTCCACCTTTTTTCTTTTTTTTCTTTTTACCTTCCTTACTATTCTTGGATTCGTTATGTTTATACTTTTTCTTCTTTTTTTTCTTTGGTGTTGAATCATCAGTGGTGTTTTCCTCACTAATTCCTTCAGCATTATGGTGTTTCCTTTTACGTCTATTCTTATTTGGTAGATTATTTGCATGTTGTGTTGTTACTGTTGTTGGACCTAGTCTATACTCTTCAACAAACTTATCCTAACAAATAAAAAACAGACAAGAAAATGTGTAAACAATTAAAGTGACATTGAAAACGAGTGCGACACATGATCAAACATGACTTCTGACAAATGACAAATAGACCCATACCTTGTAGTCTTGCAATAAACTTATAATTTTCCCCCATAACTGAACCTTTAAACTAACTTCAATTTTCTTCCAATGTCATATCGATGTATATGTATATATACTTTATAATATACAACTTTTCAAATTAACTACAATCGAATAACACTCCTTTTATGATTATTACATTTACTATCTTACAAAAACCTAGTAATACAAACAAGTACTTCAAATAATACAGAAAAAGTAAGACTGTCTACCTACCACAACTACCCAAAAACCATCATCAGAAGATGGTGTTGACCTCACGCAGGTCTTCCGAATAAAAAGGCGGATGGTATCTTTTAGGAGTATGCCTTTTGGTCGTCTGAAACACAAAAATATATATACCCACTATATATTTCCCATCAACATCCTAGAAACATAATAAACATATTTAATATATTTATGTAAATATATACACAAATAAATTTTATATACACATAAATATATTGTGATACATGTGGCATGTGAATTTAACAAACTCATTTACTATATAGGGGATAAATGCAATAAGTATTAAGTACATTTAAAGGACCAACATAAATATATCATCAAAAGTTTAAAAAACTTACAAGCACACAAAAATCCAAAATCAAGCAGATACATTGTGCATTACAGAGAGCAAGGGATAAGGTTGTGCCCTCATATTTACCATACAAAGAGCTATTTGTTTTGTATACACATTTTTCACAATGTAGTCAACAACAAACAAGTTTGAATAAAAGTAATCAGGTAAGGACTGGATAAGGTAGAAGAAAGTTCACAATTTCACATACCTAACATTTTTGCCTTTTAGGGTCACAGGACTACCTGAATTACTAAACCTGACAACATACTCTGACTGTTTTGCATCTGGCCAGCAAGCTTTATTATCAATGGGAGAACCGGGACTAGGCACCTCCACACCTTCATCCTGGGTGGGCACCTTTTGTGGAGATATTGATTTGCTTTTCTTGGGTGTGTCCTTTGCTTTTCCCAATGATGATAATCCATCAACAAAGCCATTTACATAAGTACTAATAGAGGATTTTGCAATTGAAGCCTTTTCCCTTCAAAAAACAAAATTTTTGCATGACTGACATCAAAGAACAGTAAAAGACACAATTCAGAAAAATTCAGGAAGCTTATTGCAGCGATACAATCCATAATTGATTCACTTGATATGAAAGGAAAGCAACAAAATTGAAACTTCCTCATACATAATACCACCATTGCCAGCAAAGAGTGTAAAATGTCAGGTCTCTTTTTCTAATGCATACAATCATACACGAATGCCTCCACGTACAACTTAACATGCTACAGTCACATATTATCAACTTTTACAGGGGGCCTTTAATTGAGCATTTACGGTACTAATTCAGTTACTCATCCTGGGTCAGCAGACCATATGCCTTCAGAAAAACTGTTGTTATTATAAATTACAGGACGTGTGCTTATCACTTGTCTGTAAATACCCTACTTAGTATGACATATATGAGTTTGATTCCCTATTGGCATAGCTATTGTGGGAATGTTCCACTGAGAATAAATCATAATGATACAGATAAACACTGATATTTATCAGTGACAAGTCTAAAACCAAGCATCCTGTCAACACTAAGCAGACCTTAGGATGGCAATCTGTCTAGAGAACAACCATCTCGCACATGCAAAGCGAAAATGACTACCAAAACATGCGATTCTGCCATAGGCAAACATTTACTAGAAAATTCAAAATGGGCCAAAATGTATAAGGACGACAATTTTCGGATAATTGGCACAGCTAGATTGTCCTTTCATCTAAGTGTATTGGAATCTGCATACATTAAAACACGAAAACCAGTACTCCATAGGCAAAAAGAGTCGTTTTTTCACTTGGACTCTTCCAATAATGTTTTGTTTCTTCATTTTCTCTTTCTTTGTTTCCTTTCTTGTTTATGACTGGCTAGTTTTGCTACATGTTTTGTATAAATAGGTTGCCATAAACATATACTTTCCTTTCTAACGTTTCATACTCTGAGGAGTGTCAGACGAAAAAAGCTTTTCAGTATGATTTTAGCACAATGTTGCGAATTTTCAAGGCGATTGGTAATTAGTTTTGTAATTTAACTTCAAGGAAACCTCTAGTGTCAATTTTCCTATGCACTTGGGCAAATATGCTCCATGATAAAGGAAAGAAAATATACACCATAACATAAACAAAAACAGTATTTTTTTCTACAATTTCTGCAAATTTTAATATTGCATTATCTTTATGTTTGAATATCTTTGTGCATATCTTGTCCTTGACTGTATTATACTATTAGATACTTTGCCAAACATATTTGATATCCACTATATAAAGCAAGAGTGCTTGGATTACAAATGTCCAGTATTTATAATTTACAATAATATGTAGGCCTACACTATAATATCAAACATGAAGCAACAAGAAAACTATTCTTACAACAGAATACTATGCTGCCATAACACTGAAATAAAATTATACTTACAAAAGTCGACTAGCGGTTAAATCATGCTCGAGAAATAAAAATATGTAGGACATACAACTAGTTAGAGACCAAAAGTTGAAACAACTCAATAAAAATTTCTCAGAGGAATACCCTCTATGATGCTTGATTTGAAAATGATCTTAAATATAATGATGCACCGCGAAAAATTTACTGACGCACAAATTTGTTATGGGCTCCTACCGAAGGCTTCGATGTCTAAAATGTTCCTTTGAAACGGTAAATAACACGTAATTGGGAGGCAAGTGTAAAATCAGTGTTTAGAGATGACGATGCACGCTAACTTGGTGTTAACCTTCCAAAACTAACTATGAAGCAAAAGGTTTTACAACGATGCAAGCCTGTGCATCGACACGTTCCAATCGGTATTACAAAATGGCGGATGGCAACCACCTTCCACCAACAATTTGGGGTGATCATCAGAGCTCATGGTTGTAGCAATGAAAGTAAGTTTGTTGCAATATTGCAATGGAATAATATAAGCTTACCAACTATCTTTAAGGCGAACTTCCACTTTTTCCCCTTCTACATAACGACATCTTAAGTAATCATATATTTCGTCACACAAATCGGCGATCTTGCTCCTTCTTGTGTGGTGTACGATATTCAACACTGCATTCGCAAGAGGCCGGGGAAAAGCATCCAGAAGCTTTGCAACGTTTTGCTCTGATTCGAAAGCTTCCTTGTAAGTTAGCCCAGATCTCCCTGTGCGTTCACATGTCCACAACAAACTGTTGCAAAGAATTACTCTTTCATAAAATGCACTACAAGAAAAACGAACAAGTCATTCTGATAACATACGTTGCAAACAATGAAACGGGAGCCATGTTCTTGCCCCATGTTGGATACCATAGGAAAGGCTCCGACTAAGGTAACTCAAAAAAGCGTTTTAAGCGCGGAAAAAAAAGAATAAATAATTTGCAAACGAAAAAGTACTTTATCATGTGTGTATTTGTACTTACTCATAATTTCTAAATATTTCTCCAGTTAAATCACAAAATAATACTTCTTCATCAGGATCCAAATCTGACGGCGGATTTTCCGAGATGAAAGGTTTCCTTCTTAACAGTGGCATCGATGTAGTACAGTAGATATCTTTTGTACGTTACCTGCGTCTTTGTCGGTGAAGTAAATACACAAAAACACTAAACGTTTTGCACACATATGAGGTTTAGGTTCCAGCTTATGAAACGGTGTGCAGGTTTTAACACTTGAACTTTGCCGCTTTAAGATTCAAATTCTCCCTCGCGTGCCCTTCTATTTGGATTTGATATGTTGCCGCCAAAGGCGCAGACGGAAATGAGGAGGTCTGTATCAAAGAGTGAGATCATTGGTTTAAATCTAACCAATGGTAACTCCGCAAATTGTTATTATTGTTCTGTCTTTGTGTCAAGACAATTACATGATCAAGATTGAGTTTATTTTTGGCGCGAAATGACGCAAATCTATTTAACTATAATGTTAAAACCACATGTTAAAAGGACGATTAAAGGGAACACTCTTTGCAATATTCTTATAGTTTAACTACAAATCGTTAAGGTGTTTGGCGACACCTTGAATAAACAAAAAAAAACCAGCATGACAAGAAGCCACTCAGGAAACCTAAGGTAATGTCCTTTTTTTATGTCAAGATTTAGTATGATGAAATTTCGCATACGCGCTTAAAACCAGAAGTGGACAAACGCATTTTCGACATTAGCTACTTTGTAATTTGAAAATTTCATTGCTAGTTTTTTCAATCAATTTTCGGCATTGATATTGTTTATCAATTCCCCTAATTACTGGTGAGAATTCTGCTAGTTTTTGGCTGTTGTGATAAAAAATAGGAACATTCGAGTAGAGGAATTAACTGATTATTTTACTTAGCAATTTATTAATTAATCAAACAATTACTACGATTTAACGTAACGCACTTTGGACTCTTTACAAAACAAGATCCCAGGGTTTTGGCCTATTGGAACGTTTTTCCAAGAGCAAAAAAGCAGGTATGAAAACAACCATATTTTATGGAGTGATGATACAAAAAGGCCACATATCAAGTTCAACTTACTTTCGAATTTTTTTCAAATCAGGGTGCAACATTCAAAAGTAGAAGTATTCGCAGAGCGCAGACTCCCACAGTGCAGCTCATTCCCCCTCCTCCCAATCCAACCCAACTCACATTTTGATTTACATCCAAAGACCAAAAACAGTTGACTCTATTCATTTGTCTCGGTTACCCAACATATGGCTATTTTAAAAATTTGTGTGCAGGGAAGACATATCTGATACCTCTGTTTAGCTATGTATCATTTCGTCTCTAATAAAGAGTCCTTTTCCATTGCCGAGATGGCGAAGTCCAATGGTTGCCTTCTTTCTATGTTGTCGATGGTAATATCAGAAATCTTGCTGTGATCTGGATCAGTCTTCGATAACATGTGGGACCTGTTGGAAGCTTAACGGTATGTTTTTACCAATAAGGCAGACCATCAATCGTGGAGCTAAGTGTACATATGTTGTACACCTAACTATACGTTAAGGAAGAAAGGTCCTTTAAAAGGTTCTGAAACTACATAGCAATTCGGACTTTTGCAACTATTTTACAAACCCATTTAAACAGGGTACAATCAGCAACAGCCACTTCTGGTTAATGAGTCCTTCGTGGTTGCCACATGTCTTCATTTACGTCCAACAGCATTTCTCTGCCCAGAAGCAGATGGTTGATCAGAGCTTAGTATTTAGTCCAAGCCGGGGCGGATCCAGAGTATATCTGAAGGGGCGACAGCAGTTGATAATTGGGGCGCTGATAAATTTTCAGAAATTAGTGACGAGGGTACGCTGCATACAATCAGTTCCGACCTTAACTATTGACAGAAGGTTCTTTAATAATGTCTAAGAAGATTTCAAAACAATTACGTCAAAACAGTGATAATATAGTCTGCATGATTAAAAAGGTCTCTAGTTACATGGCGCAAGATCTGCTTTAAGTCGACGAGGGGGCAACTACCTCCCCTTAATTCCGTCACTGATTCCCAGCAATTGGCTTGAAATGCAGCTGTATGAATGTAAAGGAGACATACATTAATGGAATGTTTTAAATGCTTGTTTCTTTTTTCAATTTGACTTTATTTGCAGGCAATTATTTACTCATAGGATAATATACATATACAGTTAAATTCTCGATAATAGCGATGTTATGGCGAACTAAAGGAAAAGCTTGGCGACAAAAAATTCTCTTAGATTTCATTTCAAAATGGAAACTGTTTCGCAGCCAGAACGCATCAAAAGTAATACCAGGGACTTTTCTTTACCTAAACGTGCAACTATCTTACTGACAGTAAGATATTGCTATTGACTGATGTTAATATTAATACTTATATTGACTTATTGATATTTCTATTGACTGATATTGCTCAGAGCTATTGCTGTCATCCACATGACACTGTCAGCTATAAGTCTTTCTGTCCGAGTCTTCTGTTTGAGATCTACTATAACGAAGTCGACTGCGTTCGTGATCGTGGCATCCATTCTATACCTTAGTTGGGCATCCTCCACGTTTATAAAAATCCTAGTATCGGCCTCCTTGTGGTTTAATGGACTCTCGAAGGAGGTCACCGTGGAGGCCACCATAAAGCATTCTTTTAGGTTGTGACTACGAATGTCTTTTCTTTGGGTCTCTGATTTTCGTGTACGTATTTCACGAGTGTTCGGTCTTATCACTATCGCACAGAAAAAATTTCTTATCGATGGGGAGTTGTAAATTGCTTCTCACACATCAACATCCTTGGTTTACCTAGGGTGACCTCTGTAGTGACGTCATAAGTTAGGCATTGAAGGCTACATTGATTTTCAGTGCATTGGCTGACAGCTTTCTGAATCGCGAGAGAACCATATTTATGTTCACTAGATTGTGGCACTAGATTCTGTAATCGATCTGTTAATCAACACTGCCTCGTCATTAATTGTTGCTTTTGCTTCAGAGCATAATTGACCGCAAAATGGCCTCTTTTCTCTCTGGTATTGTAGCGCACCAAAATTGTAACTTCTTAGCTGTCAAGAGACCCCAGTTCGATACAAAGAAACTCTGGAGAATAACTGTATTTTCGTATGACAGAAATTCTTACTAAACTACAACAGAAACTCACAAAATTTTCATAGCATTATGGCAACAGTAACAGGAGAAAGTCTTTACAATTGAAAAAAAAAAGTGTACAATCAGGATACAAATGCTACAAAACGAACCCACACATTCTTTTCATATTCTAAATTCAGATTCGAGAGCGATACATACTGGAATGTCTACTTCAAATGGGGTAGGCTATTTCAGTTGTGCTGATTCCTTGCGGAGGAAAACTAGGACAGCTACAACGTCTTTACAAGCGTTTGAATAAAGTTTACTATTTGATGGTTTTCTCAAGGTCTTAGTAAACTCATGATTTCATATAAAATTAACATTCATTATTACGTCGGTCCATTTCATTCATTATCAACGTCTAAGGATGAAAAGTCATCAGGTACTCTATTCAATTCACATTTTGGAAAATGTGCACATGGAAAATACCATGGGTAAACAGGCATCTCAAACTGCGAAGTCCATCGATTCGGTCGTTCTTCTTGAAGATGCTTGTCGACAATACTACTTGCGTTTTGAAAGACTTCTTCTAAATACTGTTCTGTTATTTCTCTGTCAGCGGCATCCATTGACAAGAAAAAAATCACAGGTTTTGGTAACGGTACAACTTTTCCGGTAGCTGAAACAGAGAGAAAAAGCAAAATGCTACACTAAATTCTCAATAACTCGAAATTTCAAGGGACCACTGAAAATGGTTCGAGTTATCCAATGTAAGAGTCATCGCGGATATTTCTTGATGGTAGTACTGTTCAAGTGGAATGCAAAATCAGTTAGACTTGGCAAATGTTCGAGCTATCAGGGATTCGAGTTCTCGGGAGTTTACTGTAATAACAGAAAGACAACATTGTCAAAAATGTAAGTGCCACCATTTACAACCATAGAATACTGATTATATGAAAAAATCCTTACCCATGCAGGTTTCAAGACGTTGATTTCAACCCGGCTAACGCATATGCTGTTAATGAAAATTTAGCACATGTGTTCTTAAGTGGGCAAGTTAAAAATACCTGTGACAGACTGTAGCTGACTCCCATGTCAGAAATAGGAAATTTACCAGTACATGTGTTCTTCATGTTAGGAAGTTCCAGTTAGCTTATCTCAACGATAGCACTTTGTTTGTGTTGACACTCACTTATACTCACAAGGTTGTTGTCTTATCCACTACACCACAGTGACTGTGACTTTAAAATACTATTATGAAAAAAGGTTGAAGGATATCTTACCAATCCACCATAATTCTTGCATGTTCACGACGTGTCAAATATACTTACGGTAACCTCAGTAGGCAAGGAACGATTTTTACCTAAACTAAACAAGGCTTAAGCAAAAAAATTCTAAACAGGTATTAAAACTAGAAATAGTCTATACCCAAGTGCCCCATACCACTTTACAATAACAAGACAGTATGACTCAGATTGATCTCATGAGACATAATCCATAAGAGCTGCAATGGTTAAGTCTGATAGATACCAGACCATAGTCGCATCTTGTGATGGGCAAAACTATGCTCGAAACCTAGGCTCAAAACCTAGGCTATCTCTGATAGTACAAAAAGACGTAGAGAAAAGGAGATGTCAACCATGAACGTAATTACTAAAACAAGCATATTTCTCAACTTCTTTAACTGCCAAATGTGGAACATGGACGAAGAAATGTTTTGCCTTGATCTGCCTGTACTACACGGGGTCTACTATAGAACTTTGTTTTATCTTTTTAATGACAGAATATTCCAATTTTTCATTAACAAATAGTGGTAGCTGACACAAAAAATTGACTTTGAAAGGCCATCTTACCAGTTATATTTAAAAAAACAATACGAATCTGTCCTGAAAGTGTAACAGCAACTGGCCTTATGATGTCTGCATAGTGAAAGAGTGTTCTTTGCCCAAGTGTGCAGATTTTGTTTTTTCTGTGGACTGTTGTGCTTTTATTGGCCTCATGCTGATTCTCTGCATCTAAATGAAAAGGTATGCAAAATTAAAGCTTCATCCAGTGACATTTTCAGAGAGATTACTATGTAAAAAGTTATCACAGAGGCAGAAATTAAATGTTAGTACAATACAATAAAAAAAGACAAAAATTATGAAAATGTGTGAAAAATATAACTAGTGATTAACAAGGTGGTAAATGTCGAATTTCCTAAAGTGGGACTTAATAATAACAAAAGAAAGTAAAAACGTAATAGAGGTGCAGTGTTTAGTTATCGTTAAGTACAGGTTTGTATTTCGCTATTAACAAAGTTTCAAGAATAAGTAAGTAGCTTACAAAAGGAGAGGAAAATTTGTCATAAGAGTTATGATGTTCCAAACAATATTATGTGAATACAAATACTAAACCTCTTCATTACAGACAATACATTGACAATTACTTTGCTTTTTCCACCCTCAAAATCATGTTCTTCCTTTTCTTCCCTATCTTTAATTCTAAGCACAAAAACATTTCCTTTACTTAAATACTAGAAAATAACTGCTGACTACCTTTTTTGAACAGCTTATTAGCCGTAAGTGTAATAATTTTGAAACCCTTGTTAATTGCAGCCATACATTTACCAATCTCTTTCCTAATTATAAAATCTTTATGCCTTTTCCTTATAGGAAATATCTTCATAATTGTTTATTACTTTGCTAATGTAACACTTGTTCCAGTTATCACAACTTTCATGTTGAAGTTGAAAAACCTGTCAGATTCAATGTTTTTTAATCGATATCCTTCATACCTCCTTATTGTTCTGTGTCTCTTAAGTCAAAGGTTTGGTCATATGCAAAAGAGCTAGTTATACTAACCATTGTCCTGAAGAGAGGGATGATAAATACGCGGGCAAAAAACTACAAATAACCTTACTCACCATTAGTATGTAAGTTACTGACAATTTCTGTGTCATTTGAAGCTACTGCACTTTCCTCATCTGTCACCGATTCCTCTTCTTGGGATATGCTGTACATGCTACAAGAATTCTTTTGCCATTTACCAGAGTATGTCCCATTTGCATCACCAACAATATTTTGAATAGTTGGGAAAATGTCTGCTATTGACATCAGACTGTCTGTTCTAAAATTTGAATAATTTTTAAAAGGCCATTTCAGAAACAATGGTAACTTGATGCATGTTTCAAATGTATCTTTGAGTGCATCTAAAAAGAACAAGTACAAACACCAATTATGAAGCATTAAGTAACCTATTAAACAAGTATTAAATAAACTAAAGTCTAAAATCAACTCACGTGTACAAGGAAAAAACCAGAATGAGAAAAAGCATCACTATCACAATTGTTGCATGTACTAAGAATATACTGCTTGCATTGCAACTGAGAGAAATATTTTAAGTGCCACAACAGCATATCTAGAGACTTCCAGAAAGTTTCTGAAATTTCATGGAGATATCTGGACATGTCAGCTTAGTACATTCGTTGCTCTTTTATTCTCTGATCAATGGCGCTTAGGGGTATTCAAGGTATTCACTGAATACCAATTTTTTTTCTAAGATGTCCCGATATTTTTTTAGCTACAAAACTTCTTTCCTGCAAGGAACTCTTGCACAATAGACATGGATCTTTATTAAAGAACCCTTTCACGATGTCAGAAATGACATCCCTAGGGTACTTCCTTTCTTGAGGATGATAATCCGTTCAGGAATTTGTATTCACTGAACTGAATAGCTGTTGAAATTTGCAGATTATGGCCGTGGTGTAGCACGTGAGGTATTCAGAGTCTGTGCTCAATACTATCTCTTTGTTTCCCAAGCCCTTTGTGACGTCAGCTACAACTGACCATTTGGCCTTGTGACAATGAGTGTCTAAACATAACATATTCAGTTATCATT
>JANTCA010011270.1:0-27196 GCA_024741275.1 Chironex yamaguchii | reverse complement strand
GGCAAAACATGGGAAAAACTCAATAATGGAAGTTTATTTGATGTAACGATGGGTAGCTATGATGGTGCCGAAATCTGCGAACTCAATTGTTCATACCTACTTCACCAGCAATAGTCTATCTGCAGCAAAAATTATATAGGTGTCAGTGCCAGATACTTATATGCTGTCTCATCAGACACATTAGTGCATTGCATACATATATTGCCACAGCCCACCCGGCCACACCCGCTCACATTTATTTGAGATAATACGTACTTAGCACCCACTATAACGGTTTTTAAATGGATATACAGAAGTGCGATAGTGAACCTTGCAAGTAAGCTCTTTATTAAAACGTTCGTGGCCTTCTGTTTGAAGTTGTGGTTTTAGGGAGTGTGGTATTGCCTAGAACACTCCTAACCTGCATCACTGCTGGATGCCATTGCATAAAACACACGAAAAATATGTTGAAATGAACTTGAAAGAAGACCTCGTTCGTTAATGGTACACGCTTGTCGATCTGCGGCTTTATTTTCTCATTCATCTTTCATCGTTGTCTCCATTTTGTTGACGTCTATAAGATTTATGCTTTCCATTTTATTGAAATTATCACACGGATGTTTGTACAGGAACAATAGGTATAACGATTGGCCTTAGATCGTATTATGACTCTTTGCAAGCAATTATGGGCATTCTAGCGAAACGCTGCCTTTCCTTACTATTGTTGAAGGTTGAATAAGAAGATTGGGAAACAGGATATGACATATGTAGAAGAACAAAAACAACAGCTTTCCATCTTTGTCCTTCGTCAGGTCTAAAACCCAGTAATCACCAGGTTTGTTTGTAATCTTTTACACCACTTTAAGCTTCTCTTTATCATTTTCACGGTAGAGAAAAACTGAATAGAGCATGCATGGGCCCAACAATAAAACTGAAATGGCTTGGTACGTGGTAAAAAAAAGTCGTTGTCCTAAGGCTAAATATAGTTGCTTTTAATTGTAGATAGGTAGAAAAGATTTTTATTACCGAAGTGGCAGAATTAGGCTCGAGTTTCACTTTCAGCTATAAAATACGAAGTGGACATCTGACGGGAAGGATTGAAAAACAGGTAGCTGGCTGGAACATACTGTTCTCTCTCTTTATATCAAGAATTTTAGGCCAGCTGGAAACAAAAATGATGCCTAGGGTACAAAGCTTTGCTTCAACAGCCTCAAGAAAGAAAAGAAGATTTGAACTTGAAGATGTTATGTGATAAACACTCTTTTCAATTGCGCAAACCTGAACATATGTGACAGTGTCACACCCCTTAATGTCAGTGCCCTGGTTAGTTAATTTCAGGACCCACGTTTGTAGAATGTAAGTGGACTACTAAGTGTGATCTACTGTAAGCCTAGCAATTCCTCTGGTTACGTTTGTTTCAGTACGTTTCGCGGAGAGTACGATCAAGTATCATCTAAAGATCTTGATCGGTAATGTTTTACTTTGCACAACAATACTCGGCCATATGTGCGTAGAAACAGTTGCCGAAAGTGGCTGATTGGCAGGATGAAGTTGTTGACAAAGTACTGGTTACAAATAGCAACATGCAAAGAACGCTCAAACTTCTGATTTCGGTTTGGATGTGAAAGTCATGAGAACTGAATTTTTGTCGATATCTACGTAGCTTGCTATCTTTCCAATCAACAGCTTTCCTCACAATTCAAGATGATTGAATATCCGATAGCTCATCAACATGTTCAAGGTAGCACAATTGTACAACACTCATTCTCCGCTTATGCCACGATCCTTACATCGAATTTTGGAAGTCATAACCGTGCTACAATTTTCAGTTTAAGTGGCCTAGATTATCATATTTAGCTGGCGACGTATTTGTAATTAATATCGTTGTATTCAGGAGAAAAAGCTTGGGACATTTAAAGAACAAAACTAAGCTCTGCGAACCATTTTTATGACCCTCACTGTGTTCTGACCAATTTTATTGAGTATTCGTGCGAGACATCTCAACAGTCTCTTTTTTCCTAAACAGAGTACTTATGTATGCCTCTTTTCCAAAAAGTAGCTGAAAAAGGAAATAACCGTTAAATAAACACAGACATATTTCTTAAATATTTCTCTATTGTAGTGTCCTGGGATCTGGGTACCATTTTATTTTGCGAAATAAATACTGTAAGTATTCTGGGTCCTTGTTTCTGTTATACATCCTGTGACATGATACGTATATTCGTGTGACTTTGGGGTTTGTATTAGAATCGCAGCAAGTCTGAAATTAACCATTTTCTCGTTGCTTCCTTGTCTTCACTGGTAATATACAAGCTTGAATTCCTCGAGTCAGAAAGGTATCTTTAAGATTTAGGCCGTGTATTCTGCCTAAAAACAATAGATTGGGATTACCGGATGCGTCCCGAAAAGAAACCAGGCTTAATAAAGGGATTTATTTTCCTCAAGTTTGAACGCTGCTCACTGCTTGGTTCGCCGTAAATCATATTGAACTTTATTTGTCAGACTGTTTTGCACAACGTGAACTTTTGACTGACTATTTCAAACTTTACTGTACGGATGCCTTAAAGAATTCGAGTGAGTCTTGCTTAACTGTTAGAGAATGTGTGGATGAGCTGTGCGTACTGCAACTGATAACGATAACCTTGAGACAGGCGATGGACATCTTACATTAGATAAAAGGTTCATATGACAGACGACAGACGCAGAGCGTATATCTAAAAGTTAATTGAGACATTATTTAGTAGCTCTACTTTCAAATCTTGTTCAAAGCAGAAATTAAGGTGGAACTTGGCGATAGGGGCGTTTTCGGCGCCACTTCTATTTACTACTGTTCGTCGTGGTTAGCGGATTATTTTGTTAGCATTATAACTCTCCGTTGTAATCTACTCTTGAAAGATTGTTTTGAAATAGTTGTGAATATGTTTCCATAAGTGAGATAATGCAATGTTAATGCAGAATCTCATCTGCTTCGTTAAGCTCCTGTCCAATTACACGATTTCATTCGAAGCAACACCCTTTTCAGTTACCTTGCCTAAAGAAGATATTGCAGCAGGGGTTTCTAATTACTTGAACCATAGTCAATAGAAAATGTTTCATTTGTATTATGAACACTTGAACTATACGATGCGGGAATATCTGTCTTTTAGCGAGATTCATACTCTACACAAATCAGTATTTGTACCTTGCGCCTATAAGTCTACTTCACACATAGAGCAAAGTTCGTCAACTTAAATACGAATTTAAAGGCGTATTTAAGAAACTGAAGGAAGTTTTTGTGCCTAAATCATCGCTGAGACATAGCAAGCTTCAGTGATCTGAGTTGCCTCACGTTTCACAAATCACACATTTGAAAACGTAAATTGATATTGCTTCTTCACCTATTGCAGAGAGACTAGAAAAATTTGCCATTTACAATAACTAGAAAACTAAAAGGACATTTTGCATAACAAGCGACCAGCAGTAAACAAAAGAATTGAACTATGTACTCTAGTGTGATTCGCTGATGCTCAGTTTTTAGTTCCACTTGGTTAAACCACAACAAAAGAGAGAAAAGTATTTCCGTCTGAAGGCAGTTTGATAGGAATGCTGGTCTTTTGGCAGTAGAATGCCTAAGATAATGTAAGAGGAGGCTGAGGCATCGAGAAGAGAGCGGACCTGAATTTTTTGAATATGACAGAAAGGTTTGTATTCCTTTCAATTTTTCAAATTCATCTTACTCGACTTGGGTTCACTCAGATATTTCTACTTTAACTAAAAAGCACTTAGATATCACGTATAAGTTGCCGTATACTTTCATAATGTTTACTTTAATAAATACAACATACAGAATCAATAAGTTATCTATGTGCTCGATGTTCCTTCTCGTAACACATGTTTACAAGGTTCAATGAGTGATGTAGAAGTAGATCGAAATAGATGTAGAAGTTACAGTACTACATTTACAAGAATGTAGAACTAACAAGCGATTTTAACCTTAACTTGTCCTAAAGTGGAAACCATACATGAATATTGTTAATTCTATTTCTTCCCTATGTAATTTACTGCTACCCTTTGCGCCAACTACTTTACCATACTTGAAAAAAATGTCACTGTAAAATGCAAAGACAGACCAGCAAAATCAGAATGTGTGGGATAGACTTTCGAGGGAGTTGGCTAAATGTCCCAGAAGGGAAAATGTACGCAAGCTATTACCAATAAAGTGATTTCATAGCTTCTCTCTTCACTGTAGTATGCTTCCTTCTTACTGGTTGTTTCAATATTTTAAAGTCGTAGTTAGGTCCATGGAGAGAGCAGAGAATACTTTGACTAACTTATTACGTTTTTGGTATATCTAAAACGTTACCTCTATTTCGCTTCTCGATTAGTTCCTTACTTCAAGAACAGAGCGATAAGCGTAAGAGAAAATGTTAAAAAGAGGCGGTATCTGGCAAACTTGTCTACAACAGACGTAATCGGCCAGCTTTCAACCCTTTATGGTGTGAAAGAAGTGACATATTCCACAAAAAATGTTGATATTTTGCTCACTACTTTAAAGACACATCTATACTCAGCACCCTAAGATTGAGTACCTCGACAAAATGTTCGACACACACTTCCCTACCTTGTGATATTAATGGTTATGAAAGGATTTTTGGCCTTCGTTGTCAATTACGTTTTACATTCTTTCGCCACCTTTAGCACATGTTTAGTGTCTATGACATGGTCGTACATTTTACATAAGACAACTAAACAGGACGAGGAAAGCGATAATGCGCATTTTCGTTGTCATTTCGTAGGGTTCATGCAAGCTTTAACTATAAACATGAGCAGGTTTTGGTTATCGGTAAGGTTATCTTTAGTATATTTTGAGGTTGGGGCATTGATTTATTACAAATCCTAGTGTATACAAAAATATGTTCATGTTTCATCCACGCTAATTACAGGAAGAATGATTTTATATGCTTTGTATTACTCAATATGGATACCAAAATTAATCTGCGATTTTTTAATTCGGTTTTGTGATTTAAAGATGCATTGAAATAACAAGAGATAATAAATACTGTAAGTTGATTGATATTAAGATTTTTTGATAAACTGTCATCCCCTTTTCATGTACCATTGCTGCAATTATTACTGCTGCAATTATTATTGCTGCAATTATTATTGCTGCAATTATTATTGTTGTAATTATTATTGCTGTAATTATTATTGCTGTAATTATTATAAGGAAGATGTCAGTAGCAACAGAGCCTAGATATGATCTGGATTTTTTTGTCAGAGGGATAATACTTATCTAAGTGTGCTTAGTTTTCCATTCATAGAGACCAGCAGCCACTGATAAGAATCACTTGTGAGTGAACAAGATTCACCTTCCGGCACCACAAGAGATATTGGCACTTTCAACAGTGAAATAGACGATTCTTTGCGTCCAAAAAGCCTACATCGATATTTAGAATAAAGGAGGATAATCTCAATATCTTGACCTTAATATGGTTCAGCTGAACATAGTGCGCAAATGGTTACGTTCCTAAATAGAAACCCTAACAAAAAATCTTCTTCTTAGCTACCAATTTGAGCTCAGCAATTAAAATCAATTTTCTCTTTATTACCGTAGGTGTGCCTTTTTAGGATTAAGTAAAACGAACGAAAGCTTTCGAATGAATGTTCATAAGTTATAAATAATTGTTGACAACGATTATAAATATAAAACTGCTTGTAAATGAAGGGACAGATTGGATGTACTGTTCATGTTGTACTTTTACTCTTTTTACCATTCCTTAACTACATCCATGTAAGGATTTTGTTGACACGTTGGCTTGCTGTTATCTATACTCATTCCTTTGTTTGTTTACGAGAGTACTAGAACTGGACCGCTGTTCTTAAAATCGATTTCGACACAAAGCCTAGTACAATGATGTAGAAAAGTTTCTGCTACAACAGGTAGCAAATGTTGAAAGATTATCGACTATTTTTCTTAGTGTTGTAAGAAGTATCGCATTTATTCCGACTTCATCATTGTAGAAGTCGGAATAAATGCGATACTAGCCAGAATTAGTAGGGTGTAGCATGCAAGTGACGACCTTTGACCAAGTCATGCGTTTAATTGTCCTTTGCCTCGACTGTGCAAATACAGTTTGTTCTCTGCCGTTTCTTAAACATTAATGCCACCGCTCGTGCTTGGGAACGGAATAACGAGTCAATAGACGGCAATCGTATGAAAACGTATTATTGTAAGGTGGCAAGTCTTCTTTGAGCTCATCATTGCTTACATTAACAATTGCAATGTCAATTACAACACGACTGTGCGAAAGAACATTGACTGAACTAGGTTGGTCTATTTATTTCCCTTTGACTTTATTTGACTTGTACTTTCCATATCATAATTTTAATCATATGAAATTTAATAGCACTTGAAATTCAACTGGCAGCAGAAAATAAATTTTAAGTCTAAACCTTTATTTTTTCCCAAATTCCAACTCCAACTCAAAGAGGTTTTTATGTTGAAATTATAAGATCATTGTCAAGATTGTAACCTCTTCAGAATAGAGTACTAAGTACCACGTTATCAAAAACAAGAGGGCATAGTTTTGGTACCCCAACTGTAACTATGGAGTATTCAGTGATACATAATAGAATTGTTATGGCTCTTGTCCCATTTTTCTGTTGAAATGGAGACCAGTGATTTTGTTGTCCATCCCTAGCGTTACAATTCATTTAAATAAGATAGTTTGATTAGATGAGGCGTGATCATTTGCTTGTTTGCTCAATTTATCTAAAGGCCAGCAACAGCAATTCAGTATAATTTTGGTAAATAATAAATCCTTTAAATGACGTACCTGTAAGAGGTAAGATGTATGGCATACAAGACAATCTTGAGACCTTTGATTATCTGCCGGTTTTCACAACTGTAGAAGAATCTGTCACATTTTTTCCTGGTTTAGAACATCACATATATGACAATTATTAGCATCAGACCATGCCTAGTGCTAAAATATATTAAACATTTCATGTTTTGGGCGTGAAAAAGAACTATTTTTTTAATAATAATACTATTAAGTTCAAAAGGCATTTGCAGTACATCAATACTGAGCGGAAGACACCAAATATTTCTCCTAAAATATTTAAAATTTGCTTGATGAGTTAAAAGAATTCCAGTAGCGATATTAGCCATGGTAAAAAAATGAATTACACCTTCTGTATAATTATATTTGGTTTTTGAGATTAGAAATTTCCTCAGCGATGGCAAAAAAAAGAATAGGTATTAAGGTATTAATAGGTTAAAAGAAATTAGAACCAAAAATGTCCTAAAAAATCCTGAGACCACATCCTTCAAACAGGCAGATTTTGTGCACCATAGTCTTGTAAATGCACTTGCTAGGTTAAGTAAAGACACACACAAGAGCAAGGTGTGCCCAGTCATAAAGAAATATTACCTTGGATACGTTCTGTTACTGTTGTCAAGTCAACTGAGACGTAACGAGAAATGTAAATTGAATTAAATTAAAATATGATGATAGACTTGCAATTGTTGGGCTTGGATAGAAGAACAGACTCAACTCAAAATATACAATAAATAATAACGATAAAAGTATATCATCGTGATTACGTACAGATCTCCAGATATCGTTTTTTAAGGATATGCCACTGAAAAATGGAACTTCGGGTTCAGGTGATTTTGCAACATAGAACACATAGTTGAGTGTCAGTTTATGCCACAGAATTTTTATTAATGCACAATACTAGATCGATGATATATTGAAATAATAATTTGACAATAAAATAAATTACATATCTACATTTATTTTAATACATTTGGGGGTTATATTTTTCGTAGGACTTTAGATGCAATTTAAATCCTCCCTAGTATTTCTAAAATAATAATTCATGAATGAAACTGCATAGTTAGTATTGATGTACTTTATTAACACTGCAATCTTTACGAGGTTTTGAAATTAGAGTATCATGTTGCTCAAAAAATAGCTTATCTTACGTTTTAATATTTACTTAATATAATACTTTACATTTTTATCTTACTGGTAAAAATGGCCAAATCTGATGGATTTTAAGGTTTGAGTGAATCAGGTCAGTTTTATCACTTTTGTTGTGAAGGAGGGAGCAATCAAACTAAACATGATCGACATTGATGCAGTCTTCAGAACTATGAAAAACAAAATAACTCTGCTATAATGCTGTGCCAAGGATATCATGTTGTGTTTATCGGTATATTTTAACCTGGCAATTATGTGCTTTAAAGTATCAGTAAAAAAAAGTTTATCAATGTGTTAAAAGTCTCCAATATCAAAATTATTTAATCGGTTACATAAAGTATATTTTCCTTCCTTATGACTTAGTAATGTATTTGTACTAGTTGAATCAGTGTGGATTCTCTCATACCAAGACAGAACTGTATACGACATCATTTTCAGTTACCTTGATCAAACACTTCTAATGACTCTTGTTTCAAAACAATTTTAAAGTCATTTGCCTGTGCAGCTTAAGGAAAGTCCTGAAAAAAGCTGGGTTTTGACTTTGTGAGGTTTATGTTTGTTTCTTTACATGTTTTAAAGCATACAAGCAAGTTGATTTAATACATAGCGACGAAAAACTAATAGGTTATATCTCCTGACCAAACTAAACTATTATATTTTATAACTGCTTGGGACATTTGATAAAAGTTTGAGTTAGAGCAATATTGATGACATTGAAAACATTCCGCAACAAATTCCCCCAAAAAGCAATTAAGCATAAAAATGTTAGGCGGTAAACTACCTTTAATTTTACCTGTGAGCTTACTTATTGCGTTTTAATGTCTCTTGATGTATATTGTCAAAAAACTAGCATTAAATTGATTTTAAATATGCTAGCACAAGTTCATTCCTGATTATCTTTGACACCAGGTGTCTTACAAAAGAGTAAGGGCAGTTTTAACACATTTCGAGTTTCATTTGAAATTTTTTGAGACAAGCTTGAGCTTTTCAATCTAAATCATTTAAGCATCATTTTCATTTATTGGTATTCATTTGTTAAAAGTAACTATTACTGGTAGACGCAATTTTTTTGTTTATTAACAATTATTACAGAAGCTAGGAAATAGGTCCAACGATCACCTTGTACAAATTCTGATATTCTTATAAATATAACATGTCAATAACGTATCAGTGTTTAACATGTCATATCTCTGTACGTTCCTTGCTGACAATTGATATTCTGAAGAGTGCTGGACGAAAAAGGCTTTTAAGTATGTTTTAAGTACAAATTCGCAAATTTTCAAGGCGATTTTCAAGTTTTGTATCACAAAAGGATTACTCTTCTTTAATTCACTTTCTTATACCTTCGCTGAATGTTTTGAATCTTAGGATCTAATACCTTATATTATGGCAAAAAGTTATGTAATGGAAAACAAAATATTTTAAAAAGTACTTTATAGCCTCGAAAACATAGACGCGCCAACAATTACATACTAAGTCAAAGAAATTATGCTTCAAAATATAAGTGAAATACTCTGTTTGGCTTAGTTACGTTACTTAATGTGTGCGTGGCTTAAGGTAACTTCGCCATACAGATTGTTTACATGGCATACTTATTATAAGCACCTTTAAAAAACAAAGGTAGAACTATTGGGTCCTATTACCAGCTTTGTTGCCTTAGGTTTGAATAAGCCATTCATAGTATTTGTATCCTCGCACAAAATGTTTATGCATGAATGGAAAAGAAAAAATATGCAATGAATCCAACGGGACCTAAACTTTAACCCTTCTGTAAATCGTGGAGTTCTTTACTACTGAGCTATGAAGCCACAATTTCTGGGAAGTGAACTAGCTCTCCTTCACTTACCCACGTCTTGTTTGGTTGGGCATTATGTTTAGCTCAACATGTCTGACGTAAAGTGGCGTCCCTGAAAAGGAAATATTTTACATTTCTATCGCTTCGGAAAGATGAGAGCAAGTCAGTTATCAAGTGAAGAGCATTCTCACTTGTGAACTGTAAACAAGTATATTTGATACACTTTATTTGATAAGTATAGCAGTCGTCTCCGCAGCTTATTTAGAATATAAACCTGTGTAAATATGCAGCTATTTGCCGCAGTCCTATAGAAGATGATTGCCTAGTGTTTCGGATTTTGCATGATCACAGTCAATTTGAATAATTCTATGAGGGGTGTAAAATTAAAATACAAATTTGTCTAAAAAGATAAAAAAAACAAAGGTGTTTTTAGCAGCAATTAGATTATCTGTTGACCTTTTATAATATGCTTGTCAATTTGGCAATCATTCAGGAAATAAAGGCAAAATTGATCTACAAAATAATTATGCTTTCCTTTATCAAAGTTTTGTATTTCGATATTAAGTTCTCTATAAGCCTTAATTATACAGATTATCTGTTTCATATATGATATCATTCGACTGCCTTGATTGGAGGTGAAGTTCAAAGACTTGTAATCGCTGTTATCATCAATCCACCGATAATATTTGTTGTATTGTTTTCGTGGTGCGTTCTTTCCATTGAAAGTGCAGATATTGGACGTCTTTTAAAAAAATTGCGTCCTGTTTGCTTCGTAGCTGATCACAGTTCACAGTTCTTATCACATACCACTTCTAGGTATACAACCATTTCATACTATAGTAAAACAAGGCAACATATATTTAGAAAAGGAGTTGTGTTTGACATGGAAGTAATGTGACATTGGAATCCTCTGGCAGATTTTTTCCTGCTCCAGATATGTTCCTGCAGAACATCTACAGATTTCATGAAAATCAGGCCATGAATGTAGGCTACAAACATCTTTAAATGCATCACATAAATGTAGTTTCGTAGGATTAGTATATAACCAATTAGATATAAATTTCGCAACTTGACCACCCTTTCGAGAAGAGAACGGTGATAAACGATGATGATAATAACGATGAATATGATGATGACGAAAGCATGTCAGATCCTGCTTTCATACAACTCTCCAAATGTTGCCATTGTCTAAATTAGGGTACATTTTGGAATTCCTTTACTAAACCAATATAGATAGAGAGACAGATAGATAGATAGATAGATAGATAGATAGATAGATAGAAAGATAGATAGACAGATAGATAGATAGATAGGTTCTTGAAAATATAAACATCTCGTGTAACATAATAGATAGATATTTATGAAGGGATAACTTTTGGGAATTTTCAGTCCTTTATAGGTACATATAATCAAATATGGTAAAAATTTATTGCAATAGTTTTCTATTTGTCGTATTAGTATGTTTAAGTGTCAGTATCTTCATATGTTGTTTCCAGCTCATGCCGCGAATGGTTCAACGGAAGGGAGGCAGATGGTAAATCTTCAAGCATTAGGGCTATACCTCCTCTTATTCACGCAAGAAGTATCGACTTTCCGCTGTCTGTTGTTGAGTCAAGAAAACAAGAAATTGATAGAGAGTTTGTTAACCGAGAACAAAGGATAGGCCAACGTGTCGCTGATATTGTCTTAAAACAATCTCCGTTACCACTAACGCCCCCACTATCTCCACCAAAAGATACAGGACTTATTACAAGGTCGTCGTTTCCTATGGATAGACAGAAAACAGACAAGTTAACGCCAATGACCAAGATATTCTTTCCTGGAAAAGATTCCAGCCCAGCCCAAGGTTGTTCAAGAGCCGAGATTTATATTATGCACGAGTCGCAATGCCATCCAATCGAAGCATCTGAAGTTTCAAACAACAGTCTCCAGAGGCCATGCATGCCCAAATTAGAAACGTATGAGACAGACTCAGATAAGTTAGAGCAAAGTTACCATCAATACAAAAGCAAATGCTGCAGTGAGGTATTAAGCATGGAACGTGATGAAACAGAATGTGATTGCACGAATTTAGCAACAAATGTGTGTTGTTTGGAAGAGAGTAGTAGTATTTATACTGAAACTGAACTGACTAATCGTCATATGACACCAAGAAAGAAAATTAGTGAATCTGACTGCACACACTCCAGCAAAAATTGTTCAATACCTACAACATCGCAAAGTCTGCGTAGAAATCAAAAACGACCAGGGAAGCCAAAAATTACAACGGGCAAGTTTGCCAAATTAGTTAACCATGACGATTTTCCTTTAGAAAAACCAATAAATTTAGGAATACCAAGGGCAACTATGCTCGCCTTGAATGAATTTTCATCCGCTGATTCCAATTTTAGTGCTTGTGGTAGCCTTTTCTCTGATGATACTGTTGTATGTCGTGTGAACGGTCTCTTGAACCTACCTGGATCGGCAGAAACAAGGTACAGTACTCTTACTTTGCCATGTTGATGTGTCGTTTTTGGGAGAATGGGCTGATTTCTACATTAGTATTGTTATTGACACTTTAAACTAACAACGTCACAGGAATAACTCGGGGACATGGTTTCGAAACACATTTTCATGACTTTCTTGCCTAATACACTCAGTATATTCATAACCACCTGAATATAGGTAAAATAAGCGAATGAGACATGTTACTTGTGGTTTTTCATGCGTAAGAAGGGATTTTTCAGAACCAAGCACTAGTGTTATTGAAGTACGACATTTGAATGCGTCTGGTGGTACAGTTGTAGATAATAATGAGGTCAGGAAAGGAGCTTGATGCGTGTAATCCCTCACCAACTTGTCTAATACCTTGTGTAGTTATATATAGGTAGACTGAATATATAACATATTGAAATAGTGAATGTAATCGTAAGTTAAATCGTAAGATTACATGATAATCTTCACTCTTTATTGCTTCAACTGAGACTAAGACTTTTCGATATATATATATAGTCTACTCAAAAGGCCAACCTTCCCCTAAGTGTATAAATACTGGTGAAGATAAAATCGAAACGTAAATAAATTGGTGTATTTTTTGAGTCTTAAATAAGCACTTTTTATCGTTTCGAATAGTTTGTCTTCAGAATGTCTTGAAGAAGAATTATTCGAAACGTTATCAAGCGTTTGTTACTTTAAGTGTATGTATATGTTATAAACATGAATGATTGAGGTCTTTACCGATATATGTATGTGTATCAAGATTGTCCAGGTGAAACGGAGTGGCAACAATAAATGTAGTTATGAACTACGAATAATGACGAACTTGCATGGAGAGATGTTGCTTGTTACGATAAGAGAATTGATGATTCCGGTTGCATGGAAGACAGCTAGTTATGCCTTTATCTCACATAAAACTATCGATATTAATAGATTGGTTTTATAACTACCGTGTTTTCGCTCTATCTTCTTTATTTATTTTGATACGTAGGTACGACATTACTGCTGGAGAACTTAGAAGACGAATCACAGAGCCCGAGTACTTAAACAAGGTCGATATGATTTCTTATGTACGTCTTGCGAAAAGTTCAGCCCGTGATCTTCTTGAGAGGTATGACATTAGACCCAAACACCATAGTAGACGCTCACGTCACTCTGTGCTCTCAAAGATGTGTGAGGGGGAATGCAACAGTCTCGCTTTGGGAATCCAGCAGCTGAACGAACAATACTTTCCAATGGAGTGGCTGTCTAATAAAGCTGTTCTGAAGATAGTTGGAAGAGAAAAATCGGATCCTAAGCCATTTCTTGCATCTAGTATAACTAGTCTAAAAACAACCAGGTAAGCTGATTGTCTTTTAAAACGTCTATTTGCAGAAAGAGGATCCGTACCTGAAATTGGTTAATAGTACAAACAGGTAGTTTTGTATCAAATTTTGTTCCGAAATTATTATATATAGTGGTCATCAATGTTAAAGCCCTGTCTTTTTTATCTTGTATCTCTTTTTGATGTGTAATGAAAAGATCTATATAGTTAATTTAATGATAGGCCAGCACTCGAGCCTATGTCAATGTCTACACACAAGAAGTGAACAATGAAGTCACACCACGACGAAGTGTCCACTACAAAAATGTTAAATTTGAAGATCTTTTAGTAATTATTTAAGCTATTTAGTTAATACAATAAAAAACCTGTAATTGACAAGAAATTACGATAATACAGCATTCAGCATTCAAAAATGAAACTATATCAACATTTAATTAGTTTCTATATCGTAAGTTGCTCCTGTTACAAAGATTGATCGAAATGTGATAAAAATGTTAAAAATCGATGTAATCCAAATTGCCAATTGTAAACTGCCTATCTACTAGACAGTTTCATACTTGCATATATGTACTGTAAATGAAGGTTTGACGACGTCATTTTGCCATAATCTGAATAAGCAGGAGCATTAGTTCATTAATCTGCAAATTGTCTGCTGCAAATTCCTTTTTGAAGTAATCAACATCAACATTACCATATATTACTCTATTATTATACATTGCCTGCTGCAAATTCTTTTTAGACACAATCAACATCATTATTGACATATATTACTCTACTATTATATATTGTCTGCTACAAACTCCTTTTAGAAATAATTAACGTCAATGTTGCCATATATTACTCTATTATATATTGTCATTGTTACTATTACCCTTCTTTTATCATTTGGGCTTTACGATAATTGCAAATACGAGCATTGTAAACATTACTTCCCCTTCCGTTATACAAATATCACCATCTATATCATTATTTAGTATTACCATATATTGATCATTATCATTATTATAGTTGTTTACTTAGTCATTGTATACATCGAAGCAGCAATCAACAAATCTAGCTTGCATTGGCATTGTCATCGTACATACTTTAGCGAAAAGAAAATACAATAAGTCGATCAGTAATTGCCATTCAATAAAATTATTCTTGCCGACAACACATCCAAACGCTTCCTTCTGTTCTTCAGTTAAACTCCCAGTTATAATCATTTCTTGTTCTTGTTTATTAATACAGTTGTAAAGAAAGGAAACAAATTTAATGGTATACATCGCTCTTTCGTCTTTTAGGTCGACATTAACAAATCTAGGCGCCTTAATATTCGAGTTGAAACAAGAGAGACAACTCACACTTTTTGATCAAGCCACCCATACTTTTGGGATACAGAATTTCCTCAACTTCTTGAACTTCTTGGACAAATGCTTGGAGTCTCAACAAGGAGTTTTGCAAACTTATAGCAGCATTATCAACTAGATGAATGTTTAAATTCTCAAACGTTTAGTTTTACATCCAGTTTGGTTCTCAACTCAGTATGCTTTGGAGCAGTATAAAGATTTTTTGAAAGGTGCTCGAAGGGAGTTTACAAAGGTTCGTCGTACAAAGTTGGTGCGTCTCCATCATAACGGTAGATGTTGTCAGCGTTTTTTACCGATAACTCTTTTCACAAGGCATGGTGTCTGTTATGATGCAATGAACGAGGAACTATACTGTGATAAGCATTTTTATCCATACGTCAGAGAAGTGGGCATATATTCTAAATAAATTTCCAATGCGATTCCTCGCTGGAGAAGGTTGGAATTTGTTGTTGATGTTTGTTCAGTGATTCCTATCATACTACTCGTTCATATAACTTGGAAATATAGGATTTAAGTATCAAACATGAAGCTAACTACTTACACTGTTTGTTTTCATGCTTCTTGGATAAAGATTTTGATGACTGGAAGCTTTGGCATTACATCGGAAAATATCCGAAATTACGTTTTCTGTGAAGCTTGGCAAGGAGATATTTTTGTGTATGACGTGGACATGATAATGACGTGGGAGGGATGTTCTTAACCTCATTAATTTCTTAGACAAATGCTTGGAGTTTAAGCAAGGAGTTCTGGAAACGTATCACAGTATTATCAACTAGATGAATGATAAGTTTCTCAAATTTGTATGCTACTTGGATGTCAAATTAAGGTCTTGATATTTGGAAGCTTTGGCTTGACATAAGAAAATATGTGAAATTAAGTTTTCTACCAATTTTTGCAAGGAGATTATTCTTCAAAATGACTTGACATAATAATGACGCGATTAACGAATCAAATGGAATATGCACTATTTCTTAAATCTAAGTTCATTTTTGTCTACATTTTGCAGTTTTTATATAAACACATTATATAACATTATGCACGTT
Source organism: Chironex yamaguchii (assembly GCA_024741275.1). Taxonomy (NCBI): domain Eukaryota; kingdom Metazoa; phylum Cnidaria; class Cubozoa; order Chirodropida; family Chirodropidae; genus Chironex; species Chironex yamaguchii. The sequence goes on along the minus strand of JANTCA010011270.1, from coordinate 11,264 downwards.
GGCCAATAAGATTGCTTATTTGAATATTTAAATCCTAAACTGAACTGAGTATCGTATCAACCTAGTATTTTGATCCTGTTCAGTCAAGATTCTTTTGTCTTGCAACAGTGAGTTTCTTGAAATTCGCGAACAATGTCTAGCGAGGAAGAACGTTCACTAAGTCCTCTTTTGCTCAAATGTTTGTAACAGTCAAGGACGATGGCAGCGAAAAATAATGTTGGTAATACAGGTGGAATGCCTTCCCATTGGAAACTGAGTTTTGTTCTATTAAACATTTGTAGATAACAGCAACTGAGCTTACTTGTGGATTCCATATTGTAACTACATACATTGTCATAACATCTCCGAGAGATTATCTTCTTTTGCTTTAACTCATTGTGTTACTAGACTTAAGACACTACAAACGCGTTAGCCAAAATCAACATAACTATTTAGAATTTACGACCAATCTTTTTAAGACATATTTGACGTGTTCACTTTAAAGATTTTTGGAATTAGGTAACGGTAGGATCTCACTGTTCACTTTACGACTCTCCAGAAGTTTCCTACAAATCTCGTAACTGTCATCAGCAAATCGTAAGGTAACAGGATTTGATTTCAAAGTTTAAATAGAAATTTTGATGATTTTGCTAAAAAATGTGGCCTAGTGAAAAGAAGAAAAAAGAGAAGGATAAGAAACTGGTGGTCAAATGAACAAAAATGCTTCTTCATCGTTAACTGGAAGCGATCGTCTTGTAAGTATGATAAAAAGGGATAAAAAGCTTAAAATGCAGGCCACCTGCATAAGGAAAGTGGCCAAAATATTGCCAAAGGCTCGAGATTTACGGATCATCAACTATAGAAAATTTCTTGAGTGTTTTACCACTTACGTTTTACAAGTCACACAACCTGGACGATCTGAAAAACTTTTAGTCCTAACTACCCTAAATATGAATGCAGTCTATGATTAGACAAGTGTCCTTATTATCAAAAGTTTTTACGCCATCCGGTAACTGATACTAAAGAAACACTCTGATTACTAATCTTTGTATTCTTAGTTCACTTTGATAAATCACATATCGTCTCAACATAGTGAATCTAAGGTTCGATATAGGCAACATGCTACCACTCTCACACATTTTTGAAATCCTAAAAAGACCACTTTATCATAAAAATGCCAACATATATTACTTGCATGTTTTGCGTGATAAATACCATGTATTTGTTTACCTCCTTGTAGGACCCATGCTTTTTCTGTATGCATTCAGTCCATCTTGTTTCACTGCCTGTGTCTAGAAAGATATCCATTTTCAGCATTGTCGTATTTAACACTTTAGGCTCAAATTCGCAAGCATAATACTACAAATTGTTAAGATTTTTCTGCATAATACTCGTTTTTGAGCTTAACTGATTCCTTTGCCAGGGTTTGGGAACTTTCTAAGAAGTGACCCCTGAATAAAATAGGATGTCCGGTTCTGGTGAAGTGGTTATGAACCAACAACCACTGGCTTGTAAGACTGTCTTCTTATCAACTATACCAAAACAGCGCATGTTATGATATTAGAGCAAAATTGTGGTGATTGCAATCAGCTTTACAAACTAAAAATTTTTGGCAGTGTGATTTTTCAACTTTATTTTAGCATTGGGAGCCTTGACTTCTGATTTGCTTGAGATCATGACACATCACTTCTCACTCTCTCTTACCAAGTTTATATCTTCGTAAACAGGCTTTTGATTGAGTTAGAAAAATTAGCTGTTGCTTTGTCAAGAATAAAAAGTTGATTTGCAGTCCGTCCCACCCATTTTTTTATAACTGTAAGCATACTTAAAGCTAATTGGCAAAGCAGGACCTTTGAATGTACTTACTGGTTATGGCAGCGTTCATTACATTGCATTGAACCAACTCCTTTAGCAGAAACGGAATGTGATTTGGCCATACTCTTTATCTTTCATCTTTCAATTCAACGAGTCTTTTATAAGTGTAAACTAGGTAATTTTTAGGGTGACCGAAAATTGTCTCCAATGATAAAAATCTCGAGTTAAGGGCACTCGTATGGCTGAAAGCCAATTACATTTCATATTGGTCAAAAGATAAAACGTCCATTTTCAGAAAATTCAATATTTTGTGTCACTTCTAAATGTTGCTTGACCATTAATTTCCAAGGTCTGCGTCCTTCCCTGTTTTAAACACATTTTTATTGCAAATCATATAAACTGATCTTGGCAAAGTCACGCTCTATTACTTTTGTATCTCTAGCAAAATAATTACACATATCTGGTACTCGTTTTGAACACAAGTAACTCAAAGTCAACTGAAAGCACTCGGAGAACGCAGACATCCACCAAGCCATAGGGTCAGGTGGCATTTTCGGTTTCATGAATATTCAATTGAGCTGTACTAATAGGCATCATAGCAGCTGGGTAGTTCCCACGGGGATTCCGTTAATAGTTTTTGCTTTATGAAGGAGACAAAATTACGAAAAGCTTGAGCTTGTCAAGATATCAAAATTCTTTACAAGTTTTTGCACGATATATCCAAAACTTTTTTAGTTATTTTGCCAACTGACGAAGAGACTAACAAACAAACAGACACCTTCAAAAATAATCCTCTTAGTGAAGATAACAATGCATTGTTATCGTTATTTTACGAGGTAACTTCTAGGATATTTGATGCCTGCCTTTCAAAACTTCAGATTTTGTACGGACGCCTACTGCCTTTTCTATTTTTATAGAAGAATCAAATAAGCTCAATTTTCGTTTTCAAACGAGTTTTGTTCAAGGGATTGACGTCAAGCATGTCTTAAGCCAATCCTATTTATCTAATGTTCTGTGAAATCGAATATTTGCTTTTGTATTAATTAATCATTATAAAATTGCGGCTGGAAAATAATTATGCATTTTAGTTGCAATAGGTTCATTTTTGTTCCTTTTGTCTTTTTTTTTTCTCGTTCTCTTACCAATTTAGGAATGATTTGTTTTTATGTACAGATCGCAAATTTTGGAAAGATTCACAAACTCTTCAAAGCTTCCACGTCAAGTCTTTGTAGCTGTCATACAAAAGGGGTGTAAAGTAAGCTCGGGTTGCACTATGTAAATAACAAAACTTTACGTTCTCATTATTATTATCACCTTTTGTCGATTGCCATAAAATCTTAATCAGCTGATTTAAACGCCCTTGTGTGTTATTCACAGGTAATTTTCGTTTTACAAGGCAAGGAGAGTTACCAAAGCAACAAGTGCGAAGTAAAACAATTTAAACAAAAGAATTAGACCGGAGTCTGTGACTGTACTTTTTCACTACCGCCTTAGGCCTTCACTGGTGTTGCAAAAGGCCTTGTTGGTTAAGGCGAGACTCTTGAGTAATTTTCTCATATCTGCTACTATTAATCTATAAGCTGACTCCAGAATGACGAACACAGTTAAGGAGGATACTGAGGTAAAGAGATGTGAAGACACATTAGCTTGATGTGAAGCATTCGCAGTTGTTTTCTCTGAATAGAGCCCTTGCAAAGGCAACCGCGGAATGTGGTGAGACACCAGACATTAGGATACAGTTCCGCCAAAAATTAGAATCAAATGTTTTTGGACACTTCACTCTGCCTTGTCTTCGATTTCTGTCGCATGACGAAGGTCTTGTTGGTCAAAAAGTCGTTGATGGGTTGTTATCTTCTTCAAAAGGACGGTAGGGTTGCGAGAAATTTTCTGGTTCAATTTCCATACCGGCTATGATTTTGTTCAGTTTATCACCGTAGGTCATTGGAAAAAGAACATTTTTCTATAGTTTTAGATTATTGACATGTTTATCTACATCTGCGTATGATTGTTGCAACCAGTGTTTATTTAGTTGTGGCATTGGCGGGGCCAGCAAACCAGAAAACACAGGGCGGGGTGGAAAAAAGTTTGGGGGTCCAGTCAAAATTTTTGGATAACACCGTCTTTCTCTTAAGAAACGTCCTCCTTTCCTTCAGGTAAATGGCCTTCACTATGTTTACGACTTGACCGGAAGTTTTGAAGGTAGAAAAACTGGACGACTCTTAAAATAATAGATATTTATATGAGTAAAAATGTCAAAAGGAACACTTTAAAATTAACCTAGCACAAGGAGCTGTTCTAGTTTCAAGCTATTCAAGAGAGTTCTTGAACAGGTGTTACAGTTTCCTACATAGCATTAGCCTTAAGACTATGTTTGGAAAAACTTCTTCCGTGACCGCTGAAATTTTCAGGATAATAGGATCTTTTCCATTACGAATGGTGAAGCGACATAGATAAAGGTGAAGTGACAGCGTTCGTCTATCCAGCAAATGAAGTTCCTGGATGGACAACTTGACACTTCATATTGAAGAAGTAGGAAAAAAAAATTGCCAAGTATTGGGATCCATTTTTTTGCTGATGAACATCAAGGCACCACTCATCCCGAAAAGAAATTTTTCGATTTGTGCAGGAGAATTGAAGAAGCCAAATAAAAACGTCTTTTCTTATAACCTAAATTGCCTTAGCGCTGAAAAAATACTGTTCGGCAAAGCAGTATTTATATGTGAGCTCGAATCTTTTCATAGCAAGGAGATGTATCGAACCCCAAACAGTATATGATCAACAGTAGGAATAATGATAGATGGTGGAGGATGCGAAGTAATAGAAGTACTCGGGAATATTGATAACATTAGAAAACGATTTAGAGAAGGAAATTGACAAAAAAATCACAGCACGGTCGAATTATTTGGAGGAGTACAAAAATTTTATATAGATTAGAAAATGGCACTTTGTCTGCTAGAAAGATTATGGATACTATCGTACTACCAGAGATGACGTATAGCGTCTGAACAAGAGAAAGGCATCAACAAAAAACTAACAAAGAAAGCTGGCAGTTGCTAATAGAAGGAAGGAACTCTGAATGGATTACGTACCAGAAGAGACGAAATTAGAAATGGGAAGTTCGACAAAATTGAAGGACATTGTTGAGCGAGTAAGAAGTATAAAAGAACAATGGATATGTCGCAAGAGCAAACAACGTCAAGTGGATCGAAAGGCCAACACGCTGGACACCAAGAGAGGGAAAGAGAGGAAGAGATAAGACTAATACTAATGTTATAACAATAGGCTGCATAACAATAAGACTTTCAGGTACCACTTTTTGCTATGAAACGCCTTCAAAGACTACAGGAAATACATTGGCAGACCAAGCTAGAAACTTGCATGCACTTTGGAGCTGGCAGAAACGATAGCAAACTGCCGCATACCTTGACTCACATACCATGGCTCTTGCATCAGGAGACCAAAAAATTCTCAGCACAGTCTAGTAAAGTCGCTTAAAACGTTTAAGATAACTTTATTAAAGTGTGGCATTGGAGCAAGAGAGAATTGTAATTGGAGGAGAGGAGGCACGTTTCCCCACAGAGACCTCAGCCTGGCCTCAACTATGTAAAATTTGATTCTTCAAATATGATACAATTGACAAGTCGTATGTTATATGCAGTTGATTTCATGTACTCTTTTACAGCAGTAGACTATAACATTTCTCGCAAGACGCAATTAGAGGGAAGTCTTTTTTGTGTGTACTTATTATTTTACTCTCAAGTGAGCCAGTCTGCAGAGTGTGGCAACTGCACGAAGGAGGCAATTTCCATTAGATCGAGATGCACCCCGAAAATTAGGCTTTAAACGCGCACATGAATGCGTGACAAAGTAAACAAAAATATGCCAATGTAGTTTCACTAAACAAAACTCTAGATTTGTGGTGAATTCTATACTTTTTTACGTTTATATAAAGCATGTTTAAAGCAAAGCAACTAGGTAATGATAACAATGCATTATTATATTGTCCTGGAATGCATAAGCATGTTAAATATTGTAATGTTTTCTATCTTGCTGATACTGCAAACATATTTTGTCCTTTACACATAGGACAAAGCTCTCTGTCGAGAGGAGTTTTAAAAAAATACAGAGGTTACAAAAATTAAGGGGTTAAGCCTTGCGCTGCTCCCGACAAAACCAGGCGTGCACGCCGAAATTTGTCTTTGCACGCACGAGATCTCGTCGAGTTCTGTCACGCTCTGCAGACTGGCAAGTGGTTATTATACATACATAATGTTCTGCATAAAACATGAACTGTGATTGGCAATGACTGTTTTGGAAAGCAAAGCTGGAAACGACTCAATGTAACACTTGAGACTTCCATATCGCACAATTTATGTGAGTTTTGACCGCGAATCAATATAAGTAGTGTTTTAATTCTTGATACAAATATTCAAAATTGAAAATTTCCTTTACGAATTTTCAATTATGTGGTATAAGTTCCCAACATTTTCGGCCTTCTGGGTTCTTTATTAAGTCTCTCCTTGTAAAGTAAAGAAAAAGAGTAACAGATCTGTCACACCATCCCTCTCTTCTGTGTGACACCAAAGCCCTAGATATCACGCTTGAAAGAGAAAGGGCATATTTAGCCAATCAGTGGCGGTTTCAGGGACTGCGGGGCCCGGAGCCGAAATCATCTCCGGGGCCCTTGTTTTTTGTCAACCAAGAGTATTCTTCAAGTTCTTATTCGTTAAAATTGTTATGCCTCAAGATCGCCTGATAAAAGCGAATTGATAAGTATTTTTTCTACAGATTTTTCCTTTGAAAACAATTCATTTTACAAAGAGACCATTTCATACTGAAAAGAGCTATTTACAGAATAGAAAATAATGATAATATAAGTTACTATTAGAAAGGGCTTAATGCTAAATTCAAAGGCATTTGCGCCTTGCTTTTTTCTTCTGCAAAACTGTCTATTACAAAGGAGAAACCAATGCCTCGCAATAGCTAGCTTTCTCTTGACAGAACAGACAAAGATGCCAACGTCCTCTGCCCCATTGAGTTTCTCAAGTAATTCTGTATTAACTTGAGCTATGAAAACGAATGGTCTTCTTTGCAGTCGGTGACAAACATACACAGGTATATTTTAGTGCAATTTAAACATTGGCAAATAATTCATGAACAGAATTGTCAGCAATTAAAAGTAACTGTCATTTTCACTGATCTTAGCATTGGGAAGAACTCCTCCCTTTCATAGACTTTTTAAAAATGCATTAAAAAGCACTAATTCCTACTCTAACTCAGACTCCAAGTCCACGGGGTACTTTTTAACCAAATTTCTGGCTTGGGAACACATTTCATTCTCGGCATATTTCAATTTTCTCTTTTCACTACCAGATTTGTATGTAGCCTTTATCTCTGTCACGGCTTGTTGCATTACTCCTTTTCATTTTCAAAATTTAATATATTATTCAATCACGAATACCTACTAGTGCCTAAAATACAGCAGATAAACCGACCCTCTGAGTTCCCCAATCTTACAGTTTAAAGGCAACAAATGATGAATCGTGAGCTCATCACTTGTTACTAACACGTGATGATCTCATGATTCATCATTTGTCGCCTTTAAACTGTAAGTGTCAGGATGTCCCCATTATGTTGTGTCGCCTTCAGAAAGTGTCAGGATGTGGAAACAAAGACCGTGTTGTCCTTAGATTTAGCAAATATAGAAACTGATTAAGAAGTGTCAGTTTTCTTACCAATGTGCTTGAAATATTTTAATTTTTTGGAAAACCGCACATAAATAAAAAGCACAGGGTGTATTCAAATGGTTTTCTGTGATTTCTTTTCAATTTTTTCGTGGGTGCGGGGCCCCTTCTGGGTTACCAAAAGCGCGGTGCCTGCGGCCTTGGCCCCTCTCCCCCCTAAAACCGCCACTGTTGCCAATACTCAGGTTTCCAAATTGGAGCCGAATACTGTTTTTGTAAATCCTCGCCAAATGTTTATTTTATCTTGGTTGACATCCGTTCAATTAAGCCAAATTTCGAAAATGTCATTTTGAGTCACTGTAGCCAGAGTGTAAATTGACGCATCGAGGGCACTGCTCTTTTGAGACAAGTGACAACCACAGACAGTGACTTTAAATCAGTGCAGACAGTTTGTCCATCTTGAAACTGCTTCTTTCCCCAAAAGAAGCCGATGCAACATGGCCAACATGTGTTCAAATTTCACCATTATGCATACGTTTGGAGCTGTTTCACTCAAACGGTAAGGTTAGGTTACAGGGGCCCGTAAGTTATTGGTGTAACAAAGATCCCGGCACTCTATTTTCATTGGAAATTGTGCTGACAATGTGCAACTATGCGTTCAACATCCAGTCACGCTAGGAGACCCTGTTTTAAAGCTAAGCCTAAGGAATGAGCTCAGTCTGAAGGCAATACCCCGGTACATTTGCCATTACATCAGTACTCTTGGATAAATTAAAAGCTTCCCTGGCGTTAGTTAGACAATGTCGTTAACTCACAGAAGTGTACAGAAATTTAAATTGTCATATCTTTATAGAGGCCTCCTCGGCAGGAGTATTCAAAATGGCAGAGGCAGTAGCAAGTGCTGTATTGTCGGGTTTCATCTTAATCCTGTACGTAGAAATCCAATGATAACCTCACATCGATATGTTTGTGACATGTCGTCAGATGGAGGAGAGCCGTATGATAGAGGAAACGTAAATGAATCTATGGAGAAGTTAGAAGGAAATGATGCTAGCCGAAGAAGCAGGGAATGTGCCACGTCGAGTCATGAGGGAGCCGAAATCAATTTAAAATCGTCAGAAATCCCAGAGGAGAAGGAATTAATTGAAGATACAAACAATGAAAAACATGGCGTTTCTATTGTGGATATGACCCAGGGTGTCCTTATTGATTCTGATCAGTTTTCAAGGCTTCCGGCAAAGTGTTCCTCTTGTGGAGCTATATTTCAAAAGTCGATGCCAAAATTGCCAGGTTACCTTACCCATGAGAAGTTCTTAAAACTCAAAATAGATCACAACGAGCAGAACTATAAGTCCGTTCGTGGAGAACAGACAATTATTTGCCAGCCATGCTTTAGTCTCCGCCATCAAAATAAAGTGATGATAAAGCCTCAAGACAAAGCTGGTGCCTTGAGGCAGCTTACACACATAAGTAAAAGAAGAGCCTTAATTTTGTATGTTGTGGACTGTTTTGATATGCTTGGCTCTGTTGTTTCTGATTTGGCAAGTATAGTTGGAGAGCAGAATAAGGTTATTTTAGTTGGAAATAAAATTGATAAATTTCCTACAGGAACTTATACAACAGGAGGACGCCAGATGAATGCTCTCAGCAAGATGCTCGAAAAAACTGTTTCACAGCTAAGTAATGGGACCCTTAATATTGTAGATACATGCCTTATTAGTTCAGTCAATGGATATGGATTCGAGAATCTTTTAGTTTCACTCAAAAAGCATCGAAGCTTTCGTGATCATATTTATATTGTTGGAAGTAACAACTCTGGCAAATCAAGCTTGTTTAACTTGTTTCAGAACTTAATCAATGTAAATGTGACAAATAAACCACTCCCACCACAGGCAATAGCTCATTATCTACCCGGCTCAACATATGGTCTTTTACGGCACCCCATTGGACAATACTACATACAGAAGTTACGAACTGATCTTATGATGTCACTTAAGGATTCAGTGGTGGGTATTGTGTGCTTTGTTTTTAAAATGAAATTTACTCTAATGTTGTGCAGAGAATTTGTTTTGCATGCCAAAAAGTCGAGATGCTACATGACCCAAGGAGTCATTATTGAGGCCGATCAGTTTTGAAGGCTTCTGGCAAAGGGTTTCTCTTGTGGATCTATATTTTACAAGTCAGTGCCAAAATGGCTTGGTTACTATCCAGCTTTAAAATTAGTTTCAATGTTTAAAGCAATTTAAAAATATTTCAAAAACCGTTTGCTTCAAAAATTCTTCAGAGTATTAATTTGTGGTCAAAGTTGTTATAAAACATCACTTAGTCAAGGCATTTCAGATAAACCTGGATTTTTTATTTCTGAAATTTTATCAGCTAAAGAAACTTACAATTATAAAGGCCATTAATTTGTGTTGCTTACCACAAAATAAGCAACTTTTTTATGAATTTGTGCCCCAGTGTCAGTTTATAATGCACGTTGCACATTTTTAACAATGTAAGACAGAAAAACATTTTTGTTTTCTAAAGCCAATCTCTTATTCATCTTTGAGAGCCAATTACCGTTTACTTGGTCCCTGCAGCTCATTCTGCAAGCTAATCAGTCTTTACTTTACCTCTGCAAGATTTGGTACAAGCAGATATAAGATTTGGCTTAACAGGAAGACAAGTTTGCCTCTTCACCAAAATAAGCATAATATGAGTTGACTTATGCAATTTTTTATGAGAAAGTTATCAACAAGAAAGACCAGGCCTAAAACACAGGCAACATAAACATTACAGGCATGCTGATTACCATACTAAAATGTGGAAAATTAAATAACCAGTTTAAATATATTCTTGTACACAACATTTCACCCAAAAAACCAAACGTAAAAGGTGCCATTGTCATTATTATCAAAGGGTTAATTCAAACTTTCATGTTGTAAGCTTGTTTTATTTTAGATTGGCTTAAGGTCAATTGAATACATAATGGGAAAGTAATTTCTTGTCTGCTTGATATTAAACTCTATTGCTACAATATTTAGAAGGCAGAAAGAGACTCTTGCTCACTTTTGCAAGAAAGACCCAAGCCTGGGTATGTATTAAAATGAAATTGATTTGATTTTACTATTTATAATAAAAAAGTATGGCCTAGGTCATACATCAAATTTTACATGCATCAGATACAGTTTACAAAGTAAATACATGTAAAATGCGACATTTGTATACCCTGTCATATTATGCCACATTGATGTACCTTCAAATTAAACGTCATTTTTTACATCATCGAATACAATGCATAGATCAATTACATGATTGGATTAATTAGTTTAATTTATTTAGAAGTTCTATTTTTATTCGATACATCAAATATGACATTTGACATGATGCCTGCATGAAGTCGCATAGAAGTCGAATATAATTCAATTTTATTCGACACATGTAAATGTGACATTTGATCTTGACATAAAGGAACTTGCATATTAAATACATTATTTTTAAGATTAGTGCATCAAACATGCAATTTTTTATGATAATGCTAACTTGGTATCCAAGACAAGATGAGTTTATTTTACAATTTTGATTGCAGCTTAACATGTTGCCTATGCAACCTAAGTTGCCAGGTGTCCATATGTAACATTGATGCTCTAAGTCGCCAAAGTTTGTGTGCTCGAATATTCAATCTAATACTGGTTTTTAACATTCTGTTTCTTGCCAGGAGCAATGAAATTCCTTTAACATATAGACATGTAGACAGGAGCTTTATCATGACATGAGTCGTATGCTTTTTATGAGCTACGTTTC
>JANTCA010011259.1:3946-22699 GCA_024741275.1 Chironex yamaguchii | reverse complement strand
AAAAAAAAATTCCGGAAGAAAATTCCCCAAAATAAAACGAAACCGTTACATTTGTTATGTATATCATCACTTGTTCTTTCTGCGTACTTTAAATTTTCTTAATTATGTAAAATCGTATTGTTAATCATCCCAATATTGCAACATCAAACGAGGCTTTTGTTCTTAAGCACATGCAAAGCAAACCTTTAACGGAAGATGTAATGCTAATTGTGAAGAAAGGTAATGGTATTTTGTTTCAGTACTTTGCCTATGTAAGTACGACAGAATTAGATAACATCGGACATTTCATGTCACGTTTCTTCTAAAAAGTTTTTGTAAAAAATCCAATACTTGTTAAATTTTATTGAAATCCCTTTTGATAGAATTAAAAGGTTTTAGTAGAAAGCGAAGTAATCATAGCACCGTCTTAAAAGGCGGTATCGCTCGGTATAGTTGGCATTAGAAACATTGAAGATGTCCATTATTACGCTCAGCTCCCTCACGAAATCAATGAAGTCTTTGATAAAATATGTAACGACTGTACAGGGAAAGTTAGGAAGTTAGAGAGTTAGAAAGTAACACAGTACGTAATCTAAAAAAATGAATTCAGAGCAGCACTCGAAAGATTCAGTGTAGATTACCTTGTTTATTCTAACTTGCCCAATTTTTAGACTAATTCTAACTAAATCAGTCATAGGTAATCCAGAGGACCATTAGCATTAAAGACAGAAATCTTATACCTTGTAAAGATAGCAGGTATATGCTCTATAAGTCAAGTCTGTGCGATTAAAGCGGCGTCATAGTGCTTTCCTTTTTATCTTTTATCTAAATATCATTTACAAGATAATCAAGCATATGCCAATGAAGTAGTAAAACGATGTTTATGCACGATACTAGCCTCTGAATGTTTATAATAAGTTAAGAAAATTCCCTTTTTCCCATAATGTATTCAGGGTACAAAAGAAACTATTTATGAATCTATGTTTACTATTGTCTATTCCCTTAACACAAATAAAAGAGTGAAAGATCTGGTTACATTATCGAAATCCTAGCACAATTAACAGATTAACGCACAAGTATTCTTTGGCTATCCAACATAGATTAATTTACCTGCACATATTTGGTCCTGCCAATGTCTACTGAAATATACTAACAAATAATTGGCTTTAAACATAATAGAGTTTTCCCTTTTATCATTTCTTTTAAAAGGCATCCTTGCAAATCTAATTCTACAGTTTGTTAGAACACAAGAGCTCAGCAATAGCCAATTAACAAAACTTCAGTGTTCATTCCGAGATTTGATCAAATATACGTACACTCACTTACCACAAATATTTTAGATAGAGGACTACTGTTTCACCGATGAATATAGAAAACACGGCGAAGAATGCAAAATGGGATGGAATGACCAAGACCAGTACCAACCACCAATAACCATAAACTTGGTTATTTAATTGTATAGGGTATTGCAACTGAATCGTTTGTATTAACTCTGTTGCTGATACTGATAATGGCAGTAAAGTGACGAGGACGACTCTGATGCGACTAAGAATTAATCAATTTGCAATTATGTTGCTGTTGATCAAATCAAAATACACAGTCATTTTGCTGCCTTGTATTCACATTTTGCTTTATTGATAGCATTAAGAGATTATGGATTCTCTTTAATGGTTACACAAATAAACATAAACAAGCCTTGTTGAGTTTAATTTCCAGACAAATAAATACATAGATTAGTTCGTGATTTGTGTTCTGTTGGTGGTAAAAAATCCTCATTAGTCAACTTGCTGTTCATAATTACACATGCAACTATAATTTTGTTAACATTTCAAAATTTTCAACTTTTGGTGAACACTCATCAAGAGTAGAAATTACTTTGAACTACGTTAGCTGCCATTCAGCTTGTATTGACAGGAAATGTTTTGAGTCACAATGTTTTCGCATGAATTTTGAAAAGCTGTATGGTTTTCTACATTTAAGGCTTGTTAAGAAATGCAAACTGATGGCGTTTCGTCGATTAGCTTGGCATCTGTTCGACCAGGTCATTTGCATAACAACAACCTCTTTTATGCTCAAACCACAGAATCCGTCAAACATGGACGCGAAGAAGTCTCTCTAGGACAGACGTAGCTTGTTAAGGGGGTCACCAATCCAAAATAGATCATAAATATACAGACATATACATCTACAAACTGTACATACTTGAATGGCAAAGACAGAAGCTATGAGGGATCCTTTAGGGGATATTTGACTGCTCTAATTAATTCTTATGAGCATGCAATTCGGCAAAACCTAGCATTTAGATTTATTAACTAATATTCTTTTCCAACTTTGGAAAAATTTATATCATACACAATAAATCATGTGCAAAAGAAAAACCTGCAAGTGGTAATGATAATAATAGCAATACATTTAGTTAGATAAAAGGTAAGAGCTTTTGGGTAAGCATACATGTCGTCACAGGTACCATACATGTCCATAAAGTCAAGGATCATTACAAAAAGGACAGAAAGCAGGAACGTAGTATGTATGCCAACTTAAACCAAGTCTACGAATACAGCAAATGTTTGTTAGTAACCCCCATTCCTACATCATATCTGCGCTTTTGGCTGCTGATGCTCTAGTGTGGACCGATCTATACATTGCAACAAAAACTCACTACAATACGGATGATCAGATCAACGTTCCATTGGAATACTGAATTATACATATGTACACTCTGTCATAGTAGTTGAAGAGCACTCTTTTGAACATGCAGCCAAATAACTTAAGGGGTCATTTTGAGAAGTTAAATTTATCATCCTCAAAGCGATACAGGATTAAACACCCACCAGATATTTCCGAAAGGACAAATGGATATCACCCGGTGGGATCACAAGCCCTGATTGCCCAGCAAAATGAAGGATTTCTACGAGCAACAGACTATTACACGAAAGGAGGTCAAGTGACTTTGCCCCATCCACTGCATCAATCGACAGCACATCATTCCATAGCCTATCCGGAGGATGTAAACCAGGGACAGCAAGAAAGGCTTTTGTCCAAATATAAGACAAGCAAGGATATACAAACACTGGATAACGCCATGTATTCGGAGCATTTTAGCATCCCTTTACCTTCCATCGAAAACTTAGCGTACACGGATCCGCATCATCTGTCAGATTCAGATGCGATAGCTCAGCAAGCGCAATATAGTTTGGACATGGTCCGTGCTGGGGCTTTTTCCTATCGGCATTTGTCCGACAGTGGCTATTCAATTCAGACATCTCACGGACAAGATCACGGACAAGGCTTGGAAGCATTGTCTTCAGGAAATTTTTGTACACAACCCTACTATCATCCTTCACATGGATGGCAGGCATTCGATGGCGGAATAGGGCTATCAGGAATGGCAAATACATCGAATCAGAATGGAGTTAATGGCCGAAACCGAGTGCAAAAGCGGTCCAGAATGTCGCTACAAAAACGCTTACTTGTAAATGCAAGAGAACGTGAGAGAATGCGAGTACTGAATAAAGCCTTTGAGGCACTTCGTGATGCTTTACCTTGCTATATTGCCGATGGTCATATGGCAAAAATAACTACACTCAGACTTGCCATTAATTATATAAAAGCACTCACTGAAGTGCTGAGCGAACAGGATAAAAATGATGCCGAGAAAGATAGACCCAAAGAGGAGAAATCTGACTTAGAAGTCCTTGAAAAATCAAACGATGTAGTAGAGGATAAAAAATCAAAAGAAACTGGTCAGGAATTGAGTGTTATTAGAAATACTGTCGATGTAACGAACAAGGAGGAATCCAAAGAGGAAAAGAAACAAACGTAGAAATGTTTGATAAAGATTTTCGCTTCGATTGACATTTAATTCAAATGGTTGATCCATTCGCATATTGCAAAACAGCAACACTATCAATCTAGTTAAATGATAAGTTATATTAATCAAAACTTACAAGTTAATAGGTTAATGCTTGTTAGATTATGTACATTTTCTGCATAAGGAAATCATTTTTCTTCGGATCACATTCATTAAATTATGGAATACCAAGGAGCCTTGACTGGTATTTCGCAAGTATATCAAAATGGAAAACAATTTCGCTTCTCTTGTTTAGCCATTTGAGGTACCTTGCTTAATTGCAAGTAAAAAGGATCTTACTGACTAGCTAAGCGAAATTTTATGGAATGTCTCAATTATGCGTGCAACATAATTTGCATGTAAGAGGATGTCAATATTACCAGATAGAAGTTAGTTTCAGTAAAGCCAATGTTTTATCTCATTCATCCACTGTTGGTTTATGCTTTGGCGTTGCAACAAAATAAAAGCTAGAAATAACACTTATAGTTCTTATTTATTTAAAGAAAATTGTATCGCCATTTCAAATTATTCAATTGCAATATATGTATAAACATCTCATTAATGTGGTAAGTTATTTTAGATCTCTTCTAAAAGGAATCACAAGTCTTCCTTTCGTTATTTAATCATTACTACAAATCTCTTCTTAATACCAATCTCATGCTTTTGTTCGTAGCCGAAGATTCTAAGAACACCGAGTCGTATGTCGTAATCTATAGCAATCACAAATTTTGCCTTTTTTTCTATTTTGACGTAAAATTCAAGCTGCAAAACCTGTGAGTTATAATTAGATGTTTTCTTCCATTTCGACCACCATGAAAGTTTATTTAAGCATTTTTGACAGGCACTTTTTAATTCTGTGTATTAAAAATGTACTGAAAACACTAATTACTGGTAATTCTTGGGGTAAGTTTTCTCTAGATTTATGTAATGAGAGTTGCAAGTGCAACGTTTGCTTGATAATACACAAGAGCATTCCCTTACTCAACGCTACTTATCTGAGTGTTTCTAGTCAAAATCTTCCTTCTTCTTAGTCATATAAGTCTTGTAGAAGCTTAAATCAAGATTAGTGACTGATAGGTTAGCACCTTCCCTAAACTTTGTCGTGAAATTCATTTGATTCATTTGGTTATGGCTTGTAAACTGGTTCATGGATTTAGCGTCACAGAGCAAACTACTTCTCCAGCAAGAAACTGAGCAACATACCTTATTCTTTGCTTTCTTCACAATACTGTATCGACAGAAAAAAACAGCCGGCAAGATAATAGTTCATCTTGGGCGCATCTTGTCAAACTACGACCAACTGGAATTGTTGTCATTAATTCACATCATTGTGAAACGCAATAAGTATACTTCTTGAGATATTTGTGGTAAAACATCTTGCACTTGTCAGTAAAAGAATATCCTTCAGTTGCTCATTTGTTGAACTAGATATAGTTAAAGTATACAGTAAGATTTATTGTTGCCATAGGACTTATTAGAACACGCTAAACTACGTTCAAAGTACATGAATATTTCTTGAATGCACCTCGTTATTTCTTTCCATATTTGTCTAATGCTAGGCCATATTCAAGTCTTGTGAAATGAAAATAAATTTTGTAATAAGAAACTTAGTTTGTTGAATACCTCACGTGACTTTAAAAAGGCTTTTAATGTCATTTTTCACAACCCCTGCTATGCCTATGCTACCTTCAATGTTTGTGGTTCCAAAACAGCTTACCATGTAAGATAACGACTTTGTATGTATTCTATATGGATCATAGGGAGTAGGCAAGACAGGAATGGCACTCTTTTACTAGGTCAATGTCTCACAAAATTCCTTACTTTCCTTGGAAAACACTGAAAGTGGTAAGCTCAATTTTAACATTCTACTACTTAAGTAATGCTAGGAACCATGGATACATAGTTTACAATCCTGCGGACAAATCCTGTATTAGGAAACTATAGTGGGGCAAAATAGCAAAACTGATACATCCAGCTATTTATTGCTTCTGCCATCATCTTTTTGTTTCAGTTCTCATAAAAAATCCGAGAAACAGTGTAACTAATTACTGCAAGTATTCATTAAGACATAGAAACTTAAATAGTTTTGTAAAAGCCTCCCTTTTTCACTGAGTCATGAAATTCTATTTAAAGGCGACAAAGTATTTAGGCGTATGTGTTTCATAAAATCATACTGAAGTGCTCCTAAAATATCACATGATCATCAACAGAATATTGTGTAGTTTATCATCCCTACAACATACAATTCTTAATCACCTTTCTGAGCTCTAGAATGGTTTTCAAAGAAATATGATCGCGTCGTCTGCACAGCATACTGTCTAAAGGTGGCAATAAAATGTAATCGTCTTAAAAAGAAGATATGTTATGTCAGCAAATGTTTGCATTCAGGAAGACTTTGAAGAAACTCCATAGCATGCATACAGGCATAAAAGAGACCAGAAAATAAAAGTAAAGTTGACTAGGTAACATCGCTTACTTCGTATTCTGTCCCAACCATTCTGTGTAGATAATTACTTAAAGTTAATAACCTGAAGCATTTTGTTCTCTTGCGAGCAAAGACCATCTTAAGGATGTCAGGGGCGAAACTTACTTAAGATCTTCGGTTCAATATTCTTAAGTTCAGCTATTATATTTCACTTATTATCAATCTCAATAAACTGTCAGATTATCGCTGACTTAAACATATGTATCTCTTTATCCTTAAACGTTTAAACTATCAACTGATTCAATCCTTGACTCTATTATTGCTTCAACTTACAATGCAATAGTTTTCATTTTGGCAGCATAAACTCAAACATTTCAAATAAGGATATGTGAAATAAATCCGTGCTCATCTAATTCATTACATTTAACACTAGTTCTTTAATAGGGGTTGATTTATACAGGGAAAAAGTTAATTATATGCAATTTATTACGGAATATTTCTTATAAATAGGGGTGACTGACTGAAGATAACAGTAGCATCAACATTACTTCATATCACTTTAATTGGCCTTTATAAAGATTTCTACAATTCTACTCTGTTGGTCCATCAAAACAAACATTCAAGCTTTTCGATTCAGCCTCTAAAACGGTATTTGTGTATTTTTATCCCTTTTCTGGAGAAATGAAGAGAAATGCTGCACTTTTAAAGCTCTGTAATAAAAAACAAAGTTTTCTTGTACTGCAACTAAGGTTAAGAATACAATCAACAAAATTTTGATTCTAGCTAATTAAAAAAATGTTTTGTCCCTTTGCAAAGGAATCATGTTCTGTGTCGACTTGCCAGCTTTTACATTATATTCATGCATAAACATTTTAATGATCCTTGCAAGTCAAAACTGTATTAAAAATTATTCCAGTTAATGGAAAACGAATACTTTAAAAAGTGAAAAACTTTAAAATGGAGAATTGAGTAGGTAAACGGGATCTGTCTTTCGGAAAATTTAACTAATACTTAATTTCTAAAGAATCGCGAGGATATATAAGTAACTAACTATGTCATGTCAAGTTGTTTTGGCTACAATTTAATTATTTATTTCTCAAACAGTCCGATTTTAATAAGTAAGAAACATGAATAAAATGTAACAGGATATGAGAGATGTTTGCATATGTCGAGAAAAACGTTGAACATGTTTGCATCTAAATTATGTTTAAAAAGTTCTATAGGTGATTAAGACATGTTATTCTGTAATGTGTTTATAATGCTAGTAAATTCAAGTCAGTTCTAAGTCGAACTAATTCGGTACGAAAATGCAGCTTTTTTTGACAGAGCAGCCTAACTTCGTTCTTGCGGTTTTCCATATGGTCCCCATCTGGTGATGCAACGACGATGGCTGTAAAAAGCTCTTTTTGTTAGTAATTTTTCAAGACAAAGAGCCGCTTCAATGACACGAAAATAGTTTGATAAGCTATTCATTGGTATAAAATAATCAAGGCCACTTGGTTTCAAATAGACGCGAGGGCTATTCGTTCCCATAAAATTGTGTTGTTTCTAAAGTCGCGTCGTCTTTAACGTGCTCTTTCATTTCACTGCTGTCTCTATCATTAACCGGAATCTTCAGACTATCCCTTTGAAGTGAAAAAAAATTTAATTAATCGGAATATTTTCCATTCGTTGAGGCAAATGTTATTAGATGCTCTCATCATTAAGTTGTCCCTGACATTTTAGAAATTTGCACATGTTTCCAGCAAAATAATAACTATCAAAAGAAAATCTTAAAGCACTACTGAGAGGAACGCCTGTATCTTTACCAGTTAAATTTTGTGTAATGTAAACAAAATTTGTTTGTCTTATTTTAGTCTATTTTTACATATATTTTCATTAAATGGCAACAGTAGTTATGCGGTTATCTTAAAATGTGGTTATTATCTTAAGATACTTTATATCACTTAAAATGTCAGAACCAGTGTTTGGAAGCAACACCGAAATAATTAATCCTCAGAAGAATTTGCATTTCATTCCATTTATTTTTCATAGAATTTACATTTGGAGGCAGGTATCATGTGTCCGTGTTAACATTTGTTTTGATGTTTAAGAAAACAGGCACCTTGTTGTCAATAGTTCAAGTCATCAAAAACATAGATATCATGATCATGTTACAAAATGATCAGAAATGTCCTAAAATGTTACACTGTAATACTGGACAAGAAACCAACGGCAATGCATGTAAAATCTTTGTACTCGTTACTAAAGTTTCGACTAATGGATGGAAAATTAATACTGCAATAAAACCTTTCTTGCTTAAAATAACTTAGAAAGCAACAAAATCTACCTGTCTTATTCTGTGCTAAAGTAACTCATAATTTCTGATTTTTTAGGTTTTCTACTGGTAATAGCATCCCGTTGTAAGCTTCGACACTTTTACGAACGACATGTAACTTCTGTCATGTCGAGTTTAATTTCAAAGAATAAGCTGTGTTTCTGTGGGTTTGTTGCCGGTCCATGGTAATCGCCTACTTATTTAACCCGTATTGTACAATCATGAGATTAATTCGGAAAAAATGACAAGCAAACTTATGCACAGCAGTTAAGGACAAAAGAATTACCTAACTGTTGCTAAAGTCTTCGTCATTAGTACAGAATCTTGCGTTGTTGTTAATAATGCCCAGAAGCTTTCTTTGATAAAGCTTGATCATGGGATGACATTAACATATACCCAATTCAAAATACGATAATCCTGTTAAAATAAGGAGCTTTACCAAATTCCTGGGGGAGTGCATGAGTATAATGAATAACATTTATCGTTAAAGTACAATAAACCCCGTGTATAAGAATCTGGACTTTAAAACTTGTTAAGTTTTAAACTTACCTACCTGCTAGGCTACTTGGCCTACTTCGAATTATACCCTATTTAGGGAAAAATTTTAAATTACGTTCTTATCAGACAAGATGCTGTAAACTTTTCCAGGTACAAACTGCTCAATGAAGTATAATTATGTGCTTACGTATAAGTTAACATAATATATTTTCTTGAAAGCCAAAGTAATGTACTGTGTCTATTTTGTTTCAATATTTGTCAAAAATAAAGGATTGAGCACAATGCTACTACCACAGCTTTATGCTCACGATTTAGTCTGCATGAACTGCAAACAGTGAATACGGCATAAATCAACAAAGTATATTGTATACACCCGAATGCAATATATGCTAAAGATCAAAGCAATGTCTTGTTCACAAGTCAATATGCTAAGATCTTTGAAAGACAGTACATCAATTGCTTTCTTTTGTTAGCGAATACATAAACAATAAATAATGGATGTTCTCTTTATGTTACTGAGTTATTTTGTGATCTGTTATAATTTATTCCAAGATTGCCACATGCCAACTTTGTCTTTTAAATGACATTTCAGAGAACTAAGAGCCTGCTTACATGACGTGAGCTAAGCAAGCCAGCTTACTTAGGCGAGTTCTGCGTTTTCGTAATGACTTTCCAAATTTATCTTTGCATTCACATGAACATTCGATCAGCCCACATAGGTGAGATCCGTGAGAATTGTCGATGGGAAATAATTTTGGCGCCAACCACGTTTTCATCACTGAGTTGACATTGCTTGACAATTTGATCTCAATGCAAAACTTAAAAAAATTCGTTTCCAAAACGCAAAATATAGGCTGTCCCACTTGAATAGAATGCAACTCATTTCATGTAAACGCCAGTAATATTGATCCCACCTTAGTGGGCAAGCTCATTTAGGTGGCCTAGACAGGCCCGTAGTTATTACTTGTTTTAACACATAGTAGTACTGTATTATCTTTAGGCATAACAGTACTGTTTGATATGATAAACATCTTACATTAAACTGATTTTGCTATATAAAAACCTATTTTACGAACCTTACCTCGGTAGCCTAAATTCACTTAAGTTACCAGATATGAGAACCTGTTTAAGGAAATCCAAGCCAAAACTTTTAATCTAGGAATCGACTTTTATCATATTCTATAACTGAATTGTAATAGAATGCCAACTAAACGTGCGACGCCTAACAATAACTGCATGTACATGATATAAAAAAATGTAAACTATGTCTGACTAATCGTTAGATAATATATAAATCTGAAGAAATTTGAACAACTATGATTTAATGATACGTCACGCTACCATTCATCTGAGGCACAACCGACCCAGCTTCTATTTATGACTTATTTACTTTAAGTCTTATGACTTGATTAGCACAGTTGTCAATTTATGTAACTGACGTTATGTTGCAAACTGTAAATTAACAACATACGCTTTGATAATTTGGAACACTCTTAAAAAATTTACTATGATAAACAGCATTCAAGCTGAGTTGTTGTTGTTGCAATAAATTCAAAGTGTTCCATAAGGATAACCGTTAGGTAAACCTCAGGTCTTTTACCATTGATAAATATAATTGTTTTCTTTGCCAATTCCTCTGATCAACAGCGACTTACAAACAGCGATGTATGATACATTAAAAGCTGAATTTTGCCGAAGCGGAGGCTTATTCTTAAGGAAATGTGTCATTATCAAACTCTTTAAATAATTTTTACCAATCATATAGCATTTTGGGGTGAATCTCACCTGTAAATCTTTTCCCAAAATGACTTGTCCGAACCCCTCATTCCCCTCTCGTGGGTACAATTAAACTACTTCTCTTATAAACAGAAAGGAAATATCTTAATTTTTACGTGGTTGATCCCTTATCATTAGTTTAATCTCACTTTATATCAATTTGGAACTCTTCTATAACCTGTCCTCTAAATAATCTCGTTAATCCAAGACCGTGCATAGCGAGGGAATAGCAGGAACAGCTGATACCTAAACTTTGCAAAGCTATGCTTCCATGTTGTTTTTTAGCCAATGTGCAGAGTCTGCAAATGGAAGTTACTACTGAAAGTTATTCTTATTTATACAATGTTGTAATGTGAACTGTTGAAAAGGTGTAATAATAATAGAAGTATGTCACGTAGTGTATGTTCCTATTGTATTAATGAATGGACAACCTTTTTTCTTTTTATGTAATAGATCCTACCTTTATTTAAGTATTCAATATCTTCTATTTTAAGATTGAGTCAAGACATATCACAAGTTCTCTTCTCTTAGTTGTGTCCTCTCCTAAGGAACCATCAAAATCACAGGTTATGGGCCCAGAGTGGCTAATGTAGGGAGAGTTTTGTAGACGAGTAAAACTTGGAGTCGCAAATTAACTTGAGCAGTTCCAGTTGCCCTTTTCTTTTGTAAAGTGGATAGAAAATAGATTTACAGTTTACAATTGATAAACTGAACGAAGCCAACTATGCGGTTTGGAAGTTCAAGATGGAACAGATCCTTAAGGGAAATGGCCTGTGGAAGTTTGTGCAAAGAACAGGGACCTCTCCTGAACTTTAGGATACAGAGACAGGACGTGAGGCTGCACAACTTAGAGCTGAAGGGCTTTCTCCTTGATTTGCTTGTGGATTGCAGATTCACAACTGTTTCTCATTAAACATGCAAAAGATGCCAAGGAGGCATGGGACTACCAAGTGCTTATGACAATCTTATTATTGCCTTAGGCACAATACCAGGTGAACTTAAGATGGATTTTGTTCAGCTATGGCTTGTAGAAGAAGAACAACGTAAAAGTTACAAGCAGAACAATGATAGGTTATCTGATATTGATAAGGCTTTAACAGTAACAAAAAGAAAACCCCAGAGAACAAGGAAACAGGTAAAATGTTTTAATTGTAAAATGCCTGAAATTGTTCTCAGTCTTCTTCGAAAAATGGAAGTATCTACAGTTCAAAGCATGATGGCAAAAGTGCAAGTTCAGATATATAAAGGTAGGTCCAAGAGCAGCTTGAGATCAAGAATCAACAAATTTGGCTCATGAGTAATGGATTTGAAACTTATGATAAGAACATGTGGCTTATAGACTCAGGAGCTAGTGGTCACATGACTCATCAGAGGAATGTACTATTTAACTATGTTAAACTCGACAAACCAGAGCAAGTAATCAATATGCCCTCAAGTGTTCAGAGCCAGAGCCAGTAAGATTTTGGGCAGATGACTCTAGCACACATGTGGTTCTGATTTGTGCAGTAGAAGAGCTAAGGTCAATGGCAGAAGCTCTTAGCAGTCATAGGGCAACTGACTGGCAAAGCGCAGCAGATGTAGGATACAATTCCCTATTAGAAAATGATACATGGTATGTGGTAGAGTTACCATCAAATAGGCAGGTTATAGGATGCAAGTGGGTGTTTAGAGTTAAGAAAAATGCTTATGGTAGTATTGATTGCTATCAGGCGAGGTCGGTGGCCACAAGTTATGCCCGCGATTATGAAGAAACTTTTGCACTAGTTGCTCGAATGGCACCAGTAAGATCTTTGCTTGCTTCTGCAGTTCAGAAGGGAATGCTCATCCATCAGGTGGATGTTATTACATCATTTCTTAACGGTGACTTGGAGGAGGAGATATTTATGAAGCAGGCTGAAGGTTATGTAAAAGAAGGCTGTCACTACAAGCACTTGAGAGAGGTATAAAATGTAATAATAACTACTCAACACATACAGCAACGCGAATCTAAAAGCATCTCAACCAATACGTGACAGAAACGTACATGTATCATATGCTATGCTACGAATTGAATCTCAATAGAATCATTGTTCGCTACACTCACATCTCTCCCGATCAAAATGACAACATGTCAAAAATGCACCGGCATCTTTTCAAGTTCACCTTTTGTCCATTTTCTAGTTCAAATACTTGATCAGTAATACATCGCTTGACTTTCTCTTTAGTGAAAAATGTAGGCAGAAGACAACCCCGATTTCCAAATAATCTCACATGAACAAAACGTGGGCACCGACCATTAAGAGGGGGATGAGGAGCATAAGAAGTCTTAGACCAGGTTATAGGGCAGGAGCCCAAAAAAATAGCTGGAAAGAATCTTTTGATCTGTTCATATGGAATAACGTAGCAGCTAACTGGTTGACCCAATTTCTTGTGTCACTTTGCATAAGTTGGGCACGCAAAGTGTCTCTCAAAAAGCGATGTAATTTCTCTATTTTCCCGTTTCCCTGGGGATGATAGGGGGTGCTGTGAAAATGTGTAATTTCGTGCTTTTCAAGCATGTCCTTAAACACAGATGCCATAAACTGGGTACCATTATCAGAAAGCAGGGCTGCTGGAGGGCCAAATTTAAAGATCCAGTCTCGTTCTAAGGCATTGGCAACCGTGGATGCATTCATGTTTGTCAAAGGTGAGGCAGAAAAATATCTGGAACCATGTTCCAACATAGTCAAAAGATAGCAGTGATTGCCTGATGTGATGGGCAAGGGTCCCACAATATCAGTGGAAAGAAATTCACGGGGTAGAATGTCATCATTGTTTGGAAGGTGCTGAGAAGTTTTTGGATGTGCACTATAGGAGATCTCGTTGCAAATATTGCAATTGTCTTGGTAATCACGAAGGACTTTCCTCATATTAGGAAACCAAAGTTCATCAACAAAGATACATTGCTGGATTTTACTCACTGACATATGACAGGCATTGTGATATTTTTCAACAATGTTTGGGATTTCATCTGTCGTGAGTGTTCAAAAGTTTTGACTGTCAGTAATGGAATCCGCTAATCTGCTGAGCAAATCTGTAGTGTGGTTCAATTTTCCCGGTAAATTTTTCAACTCGAAACTGAATTCCTGCAAATACTGTTGGTACTTTGCATGTCGTTGGCAAGCATGCTTCCTTTTAACCATCGATAGCAAGGGTTGATGGTCAGTGAAAGCCACACAATGATGCCATAAAGCATGAATCTGAATGTCTTAAAACCAGTAAATAAGGAGAGAAACTCTCGATCCATAGCGCTATATGCCGATTCAGCAGAGCTTAAAAACCGACTGTAAAAATAGAGAGGTTTTCCTTTTTGGTATAAAGCATCACTATAAAGTTCAAAAGGAATGGGAAAATCGGGATAGTGCAAAAGGCATTCCTTTTTAACGGCACCTCGAATAGCATCAAATGACTTCTGACAGTCATCAGTCCACTTGAATTTAACGTTTTGGCATTTCAACCTTTGCAAAGGCACTGCAATAGAAGCGTAGTTGGGAATAAATTTGGAAATAGGTAAAGTGAAATCCCGTAAGTGATTCTAGCTCTCGTTTTGATCTAGGAGGTGACAGATTTTGCAGATATGTAACCTTATCAGGATCAGGTTTGACTCTGCTGTAGGTAACGAGATGCCCCAAATACAAAGCTTCACTCATGCCAAGTTTACGCATTGGCATTTGCATTTTCAAATTACAGTCAGCCAGACGATTGAAGACTTCTCAAACATCCTTCATATGGGATTCCCATGTCGGGGAACCCACAATAATATCATCAAGATACGGGAAAATACCACGAGAATGCATGTCTGCTAATACAGTATTCATAATTTGTTGAAACATTGCAGGAGCGTTACACAAGACGAAAGGCATCACATTAAATTCGAATATGCGTTCGTTGGTTGAAAACGCAGTTTTGCACTTATCGTCTTCCTCCAGTTTGATTTGGTGGTACCCACTAGCTAAATTGAACGTAGAAAAATATTGGCAATTTCCGAGGTAGCTAACAATTTCATCGATAACCGGAAGTGGGAATTTATCTTTTTCAGTGACACTATTTAACTTGATATAGTTCACTATGAAGCGACACTTGCCATTTTTCTATTTTATTAGGAAAAATGGGCTTCCCCAAGGTGATTTGAATTTACGAAAGCATTTCTGATATAATGGCCGCTGATTCTTTTCTCATGGAATGAGGAATGCGATATGGCTTTTGGTAAATAGGGGACCCTGTGGTTGGAATAGAATGTTTACCCATGTTGCATTTGACCAAATCAGAGCACCCAGGTAAAAACTCTGTCAATAAATCTTGCATTTCAGTTCTCTGTCCAGTCGTCAATTGCTCACCAAACTGTTCCGGGTTTGGCTCGGGCGGTTCTACGACCACATTCAAAGTACATTTGCAGTTAATGGAAATTCTGAGGCATTACATACCGTCGAATACCAATAATAAAGCATGAGGAGAAACGTCAAAGACAGCAAAAGGGAGCAATATGGAGCAATTGTCTGTCGTGACAGGAATATTCATAATCTGTTTATAAGCATATTTTTGACCATTAGCCAAACGGCAAGACAGATCAACAGGCGATAAATATTTTTGCGGATGAAAGTTGGATACAAAGTCCTTTGAAACAATATTAAGAACTGATACAGTATTGATAAAAGCGTTTGCCGGTATATTACCAAAAAGTGTCACAGGAGCCAAAACCCCTCCGGACTGTCCTGTGGCAGAAACTGGTGGCATATTTAGTTTTTTGGACCTCCGCCTTGACGGCACACGCGTTAAATGTGACCCTTCACCCCGCACTTCTCGCAGATTTTATCTAACCAACATGAGCTAGCTGAATGCCCATTTTTGTTGCATTTGTCGCAGTGCAAAGGTTTCCGGATGCCCAAAACTTTTCGATTTTCAAATATATCTTCGCACTGAATTTGGGCTAAATGCTTGATCATATCGCTGAGCCCCACATCTTTGAACTGTGGGCGATGAGCGACCCCCGTTAGCTCCACAATTCTTTGTCTGATGAGCTGATCAATCGATTTTCCGGTTAAGATGTGTTTGGCTATCTTCCTCAACTGCCGTTCAAACTCCACGATATCACCACCAAACTGTCATTCCATGAAAGGTTGCAATGGGTTAGTGGAAGGGGCCAAATCGAGATCCTTCAATTGCTGTAAAACCGAATGGAAAGTGGACCGGTCATCAATTTTCACAAGATTTCCCACCTTTGTCACCGCATATTTCAAAGTTTTCAATTCCTTTTCATCATTGAGTTCGATCAGATCAACGAAAGCCTCGAATTATTTCAACCAGCTATCTACGTCTTCCACTTTACTGCATGTAAGTATCAGATGCACATATTCCATGATCAAAAAGTGGACTCCTGTCAACTGCACCAATGTCAATACCAGCACTTGATAGGGTGTAAAATGTAGTAATAGCTACTCAACACATACAACAACGTGAATCTAAAAGCATCTCAATCAATACGTGACAGAAACGTACATGTACCATATGCTATGCTACGAATCGAATCTCAATCGAATCATCGTTCGCTACACTCACAAAGGCCAAGAGCATTTAGTATGGAAGTTGAAAAAGTCTTTTCATGGCCTAAAGTAGGTACGTAGATGTTGGAATAAGATTTTTAACGATTTCCTCTTGAACTTGGGGTACAAGCAATCACAAATTGATCCTTGTCTCTATACTACAACAAGGAATGGTTTTGTAGCTTTACTTGTATATGTTAACGATTTAATCATTATTGCAGAGACAGAGGAGGAGATGAAGTTTGTGAGAAATGAGCCCAAAAATAACTTCAAGATGAAAGATCTTGGTAAGATACATTATGTCCTTGGGATAAATGTAAGTCATGTTTATGAAGAAAATGTTGTTACCATGGATCAGGCACAGTTTGCAGCAGACATTCCTAAAAAATTTGGCATGCATAGTGCAAAGCCAATAGCAACCGCAACGGATAATAATGTTGTATTGAAGAAACCAGATAAGGATGATAAAAGAGCAGATAAGAAGCTGTATCAATCAGCTGTTGGAATGCTATTATATATAGCTTTAGGTACAAGACCAGACATCATGGTCGCAGTGGGGTTTTGTCAAAGTTTTGTTCTAATCCAACTAAAGCTCATTGGAAATCAATTAAGAGGGTTTTACGATATTTGAATGGAACTGTCAATTTAGCACTTAGATTTGAGAGGTCAGTTTGTAGGGAAATCATTTGTTATTGTGATGCAGACTGGGCAAAAGACCAAGACACTAGAAATTCAACAACAGGGTATGTCTTTATGTTTCACGTGCATCAGTAAGTTGGCAAAGTAGAAGCTGAGTATATGGTACTGTCAACAGCATGTCAGGAATTAGTATGGTTACGTCGTTTATTTTGGGATTTAGAGATTGAACAAGAGAGTCCAACAAGAGTTTATGAGGACATCACTGGATGTATTGCTATTTCAAAATATTGCCCTACAACAGAGATGATAGCAGATGTTCTTCTCAAACCTCTTGCCAAATCTTTGTTTGTTCATTGTCGTAACAGTCTTGGTTTATGTGTTGCTAATACAGTTCAAGTAGGGGTGTTGTAATGTGAACTCTAGAAAAGGTGTAATAATAAGAGTATGTCACGTTGTTCATGTTTCTATTGTATTAATGAATAGACAACCTTTTTTCATGGAAAAGATCCCACCTTTATTTAAGTAGTCACTATCTTGTATGTTAAGATTGAGTCAAGTTATATCACAAGTTTTCTTCTGTTAGTTGTGTCACTCTCCTGAGTAACCACCAAAATCATGTACAAGGCTATATTAAGCAATTATGGGTGTATCATAACGAATTGCGCATTTGTGTACATGCCAAGGTATTCATTTCATTAATATAACTACCCTTTGAAGGTATCTCCCAATGCTGATTCTGTTTATAATAGTGCAATAAGAATAGGGTTTACAGGAATATTTGAGATCATAGCACAAATCCAACTCACGTTCAATGCTGCTGGCATGCTAAAACTGTCAGTCGCTGTAGCATGGAAGCAGGTAAAAATGATGTGAGACTTTCTGCAAGAATGTTAAGACGGTAACACGTTTGAAAGTGAGAGCAAGGTGTATAGACATTTCAATTGCTGGAAAGGAATAATGCATTACTGGATTTGCTCACAGAGGCCGAAAAAGAAAAGAGCAATTAGAACACTGATGTTGGCGACAACATAGACAATGAGCTTCTGAGAGTTGAATTGTTCAACGGATATAGATGTTCAACATGTTGTAATTGACAAGGATCTAGAGTAGAAACACTTGTGCCATTAATGTCATAGTATTTTGTCATGGTGTGAAAGTCCTAATGTACAACATCTAAAAGCAATGGTGAACCCACACGCGATTAAAATTTGAACAATCGACTTCTTTAAGACCTTAAGTCTAATAAAGTTCTAAGTTTTAGATGCCAATTTCTGAGTCTGGTTGCATTGCTTACAAAGATACCACAAGAGAAAGACTGTAGCCTGGCATGCTAGCACTGCCACTTACCGGAAATCTAACCTAGTTTAGCTTTAGAAATGTCAATGTCAGGTGGCCACTAGAAAAGAAAGTAAATTGTCTGTAAATGAATAAAGTAAAATCGAATGAAATGACTATACCTTGCTGAAAAACTAAAACAAAACCAGTTCCCTATACCACACTCGTAAATTTTCAAAAGGTAGACAGAACAGATAAGTAAAGTTTTTAAACAGATGGTAAAATTTATTGACTGCAGCTTGTTTCTATACTGAATGAATTTGTATCAAAATAAGATGTTTTTATCTTTCGTTGATATGATCGAATGAATTAGGAAGATGGGAAGATGAATTGAAGAAATTTGACAGGTTTTGGAGAATAACAGCTAAGGACAGAT
>JANTCA010011248.1:2447-27212 GCA_024741275.1 Chironex yamaguchii | reverse complement strand
GTTTATTTAATATATATAAATTACAAGAAATAAACACTTTTTAACGTTTCGAATAATTCTTCTTCAGAAAACTTATATATATATCTGTATCTATATATATATATCACTAAAAACAGCTGAGCCACATGTGAGACCAAAGACTAAACGACAATGTTGATATTGAATTATTGACGGGTTTTCTTTAGAGACTTCGTCAAACCAAAGAAAGTACAGAACATCTCTGTCATCTTCACTGATTCCAATTTGAAGGAAAGTCTTCTCAATATCAACTGTAATAGCAACTGGATGTGTGTGGAACCTTATCAAGGTGTCAAACAACAATAGTATTTTGTTATCACCTGTTTCTAGTCTATCATTAAGAGAAATACTACTCTGCACTGATTTTGCAGAGCCATAAAAAACGACATGTAATTTCGTTGTTTCTCTTTCATAGCGAATGACACCAAAATGACAAAGGAAATGTGTGGTGCTATACTTCTTGTTCTCCTTTGGCAACCTTTCAAGTACACCATTGGCTAATTAATCTTTGAATATCTGATCGTATTGTTCTAAAAGATTCGTACTGTTTAATCATTGGTGATGCTTCAGTTTCTCCAGTTAAGACCCGATAATTCATGCTTCAAGATCGTTTGCAAGGAATATACGATGTCTTTACTTTCATTTATCACTTCTTCTCTGGAAGACACAATGTCTAAAACTAAATTAGAGACAATGTTGGATGTCAAAATTGTGTCATTTTCAAGAGATACTACAGGTCCTGATAAAAGCCACCTTAGTTTGCTTCTTATCACAACTGGCCCAGAACTACCCTTAATTATCTGACCTATTACAATATTTTAATACTGATCTGCACTAATAAGTATGCTGATAACTTGATAGTTGCTAATTACCTTATTTGCTAATTTTTAGGCCGGATAAATGCAGATAGTTACTTATGTCTACACGTGATGAAACTGGTGCACAAATCATTGGCGAGGTTAAGACCAAAATGGGAATTACTTCGTCATTTCCTTCTAAGTTTACAATAACATGCTTGCTAATTTTCCTAGAACATTTTTCTGTTCCAAAGGTGTTCCGGATCAAGGTTTCTTTTTGCAGAACTTGCAAAGAAACTGTGTTTTCGAGTTCTCCTTTGATATAACTTTTCTGACTTCCATAATCAAACAGAATGAGACTTTATCGATTTTTTGTGTAATGTCAATAGTCTCGTCTATTTCGATATCTATTTCCTCCAGTGGGCATTTCTGTAAGATATCTTAGTCTAATTTCGAAATATAACTTTAACAATCTTTTGGTGGAACAAAACTTGAAAATCGCCTTGAAAATTTACGACATTTCGCTAAAAGCTTTTAACTATGATTTTGGCGCAATGTCGCAAATTTTCAAAGCAATTTTCAAATATAACTTTGTTTGTCTTTTAAAGTTTTCACAATGATCATTAACTTTCTTATATTTTCATCCTTTTCTACCAATGACTCTGCTCTATTCGAAAGCTTCTCTTTCAGGCTTTGTTACCTTACCTTACCATTGCCACCACGAATTAGCTTTAGCCTCTTTAGGCTGTCCTGATCAGTTTGATATTCAGTCAACATCTTCCTTTACGAGGCTTCGTAGTTGCTCTCAATGCCCCACACTGGGCACCATGTTTTGTGTACTACTAGTTTGCACACACAGATTCTTGAAACATTGAGAACATATTCCTTTTCTTTAATCAAATGTATACAAAACACATCTACTTACACAATTACATGATTGCTCTTGATGATGTCAATATTACAACTTTAAAGTTCTAAAATAAAAAGAAGGCGTATCTGATTTCACACCTACCATGAGAACTGGGCACAATCCAATCCACGTGATGTGAACAACACATCCTCTTGAAGATGAGGGTAGCTGCGAGTGAATTTTGTAAAAACGTTTCGTTAAAGAAGAGGTTTTGGGCACTTGATAAACGGGAACAGTGGGGGTAGTGGGGGCAGCTTAATGCCTCTTGTAGAAAAAAGCCGAAATTGTTGAACATGATGCATTCTAGTTGGAACAGTTAATTTCCATTTGTTGAGAGCATGGATTCATAGAAAAGGGATAATCCCCTTGAACATATAACGTAAGAATAACTAAAGAAAAAAAAGTAAAAATAGTTAATCTCTTGTACAATTATGGGGACAAAATATTTCTCTTTCTTACATTAAATAATAAAGGGCCTGTGTTGGCCAATATAGTGCTATTTATAATATACCAGGCCACGCCAATTTTCCTACTCCAATTTTCGTCGGGTTATTAAATAATTTATTTAATGTCTTGTACAACAAGTTTTAAATGGGAAACAACAGTATGTTTCATCCTAGTCACAGTACTTGCTAAGATGCCTTTATATCTGGCTTTCTCTGTCACCTCGCACTTATGGCGCAAATGAGAATAGGTCACAGAATGTCTTTTTTTAAATGTCGGGAAACGCTGAGGTTAATGTAGATGATATAGGAGATCAAAATGTATACG
The DNA here is from genome assembly GCA_024741275.1 of Chironex yamaguchii. Taxonomy (NCBI): domain Eukaryota; kingdom Metazoa; phylum Cnidaria; class Cubozoa; order Chirodropida; family Chirodropidae; genus Chironex; species Chironex yamaguchii. Next base: position 24,716 of record JANTCA010011248.1, on the reverse strand, counting down.
TATATGGAAGCTTATCTGATATGGGTTTCTATATAATACCAGTACTAAAAGTGAAAGATAGTTGGTAATTTTACTGAAGTATCTGTGTAACCACTAAGCGGGCGGGTATCCTAAAACGGGGCCATGTTAAGATCAAGGAAATTGTGACATTTGTGTACGCCAGTGATAAAATAGTTCTGAAGTATGTTAGAAATATTAAAAAATTCAAAATCTTTAGACAGATACCGTTAGTCCTGGAGTAAACCGCTTAAGCGTATTTGCTGAAACTATATTTTGGTGGGAGCTTATTGGAGGGATGGGCTTATGCAGACACAGTTTATTACAAAAGCTCTATTGATCCCCTCTGACCTTTTAACTCTCCTTTCAAAGGCCCAAAAAAAAATTATCGAAAAGGAATCATCCGCCAAAAACAGTTTCTTTATCATCATTTTATTGATATTCGAATTAATAATCAGTTGTTATGGTGTGCATGAACTATTCTAGTTTCTTAAACGTATAAAAAGTGACCAAAGTAAAAACGAGATGCTGCTTTTTAGAGCTGTAAATCTACAGAAATTCGGAGAGAAATGAGTCACTACACCATACTTCATTAGTAAGCCTTTAAGAGGTTAAGCCTTATTTTAAGGGGGCAATAATTTAAATATCAGCGTTTGCATGGGGTGCTTTAATCTTCCTGAATCTAATCAGGTTATCTAGTGCAATAGTGTGAAGACTGTGCTTAATCGCTTGCAAATTGCCTTGCAGACGGGGGAGGGACATTGGTTTAAAGAGACGCTAATTATCACAAGGGGAGGAGCTCGTGGGAGGTGGTAGCTCAGTAGCAAGAGCTATCTTTCAAGTAAATATTGTATTATAAGAATCTGTGTAGCGTATTCTTCAGGTCAAAAATCCCATTTTCATTCCTGGTCCCTTTCCTTGTTTTGTCACTCGTCTTAAGACATGTGCGTTATCTATCCATTGCAGTGTCGTTTAATGGAAGGGTGAAGTTACAACTAACATGAAATCCTGTACTGTTTTATTTGGAAAAAGCTGATTATTTGCAAATGACTCCCTAAGATAAGGTCCCATTATAGGAGCTTAGTTGAAAATTCTTTGGGTGAGGTGGGGGGGTAATTCAGGGGAAATGGGTGTTCTTTGACGATTTATCATGTCAAAGAAGCCCTCACAAAATATTTGTGAACATAATGGTAACTTGAAACAAGCATGCCGTGTACGCCGTGTCACATGCATAAAACAGAGATTATATTCTTGAAATAGCAATACCCAGCTTGATACGTTTGCCACACTCAATCTAATACCAAGATCAGAGCACCCTAAAATCATCCGGTGCAGTGTTTAGGGTCAGAAGAAGTGATCACTATCGTACACAACATGCCTTAAGTAAGAAAGCGATCGTCGGACTTTTATGAAGAAATTTTGTGCCTGTAAATGTTGATAATCAAACATGTATAAACTTGAAATTGTTATTAAGAGGCCCTACTCCCCCGAGATCTCTCCATACCTTCTCCTCTAGAACAGCATCCAAATTGTCTTTATTGAAGAGGAGCTCGTGGTTATTGTCAATGTTTTGAAATTGAAATGTGATGTGTGCACGATCAGTGACAAGTGACGCGGTAAATCAAGCTCGAATTGTAAACAAAGAAACTTTTATTTGAACTTTGCTGTCTTTGCAAACCAGTCCCTTGAGTAACTATGTTCCGACGGACAAACAAACAAAACGAATGATTTATCTTGCCCCTTTATTTCCGCCCTCTTTACTGGCAAGTTCCTGCCTCTCATTCAATATGGCTGCCAACGACCTATGACCTCATACCTATTCAAAACAAATGAAGCGAGAGGATGGAAAACTCTTCCTGCACAAGACATCCAGAAGAAAGTTTGATTGAAATACAGTTTTCTGCCTCCATTTGCTGAACAGTGAACTCGTTGTAACACAATTGCATATATTTGTGAACAACGTACCAGCTGTGGATCATTGCTGATCATCGTACATACAAGCTGTAACAGCTCCTGCCTTCTGTTTGGACTGTGCATTTGATGAAAATTCAAGATGGCTCTTAGCTCACATGAACATTGAATTAAGTACACGATTTTATCAGCCTGGAGATGGTTGTGTTTGTACTATGAAACTGCTAAAACATAACTCTTACTGACTACTCCTAAATTCCAGTCAACTGTATACAGCTGAGTGGGTAATCGATATTCGAAGGTCATGTTACTGTAAGGGCTTTCTATCATTTACAGTACTATCACTTGTGTTTTTGTAAGATCTGATTATCTGGCGATCTATCCTTTGCTACTAGAGTGGATTAGTGTTTATCTTGTATCTTTAAAGAAACATGTCGGAGGCAAAAACACACGAAAGCGAAAATGTACCGCTGCTGTCAGGTGAGTGTTTGAAATGACAATGAAACATATCTTTCGTTGCCCTTGCCTGGATTTTCGTGTCTCCTACCTTACAGGTATTAGCATTTGTGAAATTATGTATCGCTGCAAGATGAAGTGGAGTAAAGTGTTCTCGAAAAAAGCGATATGAAAAACGGTGAATGTTTAGCGCGCTGACCATAAGTAAACCGGAATATCGGCCGTGTAATCTTGTAGGAATATGACTTACCCATTTCTATTTACATTTGCTTGGCAAACAAGAAAAGGTCTTGTATACTCGCAATTTTGTGCAAGTCCAATCTTTTGCGAGAGAAAATACCTCGAAGGGGAGAGTGTTACATTTATTGACCAGCTAGTGTTTTCATGGTTACCAAAGTAACAGCTCAGTGTCAATGTATTATAAACTGATCTGCAATGAAATTGGGTTCTTACAGAAACGAAGAGAACGTCGTTGTTGAGTTCTTGCCTAGGGTGTACAAGTATTATTTCTATGATGACAAATTTGATAAAAAGATAAGTGTTCGTCGTGGCAATTTGATTTACAGATAAATGCAAAAATTATATAAAAGAATATTGTTAAGATCAGCCGGTGTGAATATTGTACTTTAAGAAGCCGATTATTAACCTGATAATATTAAGTCAGAACAAGGAACTAAATTCCTTTGCTTTTGTATGGGAACTTATTTGAACAGGTTCAAAAGCTTTGCCCTCTTCCGACACTGTTTTTCGTTGATATCACAAATCAGTGGCTGCATCATAGTCCTGGTACATGCAGTGAATGCCATTCTGCGTCAATGTCTCCTTTCACAAGGTTGTCGTTATTTTGGAGAAGAAAAACACTGGTAGTCCAACAAATGTTTACACACCATGTTTTGGCACTCTGTTATTTTCCCATCATCTTGTTAAGTTTTGAGTGTTGGAATGTGGATTTAGATAATGCTCCTGTGAAATATAATATTGGTAATTTTGCCATCCGTCTGAGGCATGCGACTGAATGAAACATAGCTAGGGTACAGGCAAGGATATGCTAATTTGTAACTTGTACAGCAAGTGTTTACCAATAAAGCATTTGAACTGATTTTTTTATGAGACTCTGCAATGTACACTACTTACTCACTCACACAGGCTGGTATCCCAGATGCCTGAAAGCAGACTTTCTTGGGAAAGATGTGCAATCACACGTGCATGCCCTGGCATATCCCTGCAGCTTCCCATGTGTGCAGAATATTGCATGCCCTGATTAATTTAAAATGGAGGTTGTTGCTATGTGCCACCACATGCCACCACATGCCTGGCTGGCTTTAGGCATGCATTAGTTAGCACTTCTGCCTTAATCATCCCGCAAGCCTCGACTGCTTTTCTGTAACCATGTCATCTATCACATACTGCCATGCATGTTCTGTTCATGTACATTTGCCCTAAACCCAATTATCTACATAGATGAGCTGTTTTCTTCTACTGTTGATTCTGCCTTACATCCACAGTACAAGGTGACATGCTTGTTTGTTTTGATGTATGTCATTAGAAAGGTCAACAAAAAATTGGGTAGATCATAAGACAAGGCATTTGAAGCTCCAGAGATGATTGTCATTGAACATTTGAAAAAGATTCTTCAATTGGTCTAGATGAGCAGGAAGTCTTATTGAAAAATAGAAGAATGCCACCATAGGACATGGAAGTTTAGACCAATTGTCTTCTGTATGTTTCATGTATTCTGTTCGCAACCATCTCACAAACCTCTCCCTTTTACTGCCTCCTGAACAGTCCACCATCACTTTCTTCACTTGAGACAACTTCCAATCCAAATACCACCCAAATGTAAGCATTAACAACAGTCTCCTTCTCAACTAGAACCCAAAGGTCTTTGGTGTCACTTTTGACAGCCAATTTAATTTCTTCTCCTGCATTACAGTCTTCGGTCAATACTAAAGCCTCTCAACAAAACGATTGTCTCAAGGCCATAAAAGAATGGTTTGGGGGCCAAGACAAAGATCTGTCCTCATGACCTACATATTTTCATCTTCCTGGACATCAATTATGGTACACAAGTTTGGGTCCCTCAAGTCTCCTACATCAACTTAGAAAAGGTACAACAAACATACAAAACAGTTCTCACCTATGCCAATAACCTCACCTAGCCTCCCAATACCTGGCTGCAGTCATGCATCTCGGCCACCTTGCTCACAACTGTGCCACTCCACAGTCTGCACCAAGAAGAATGTGGCCTGCCCTCCAATCAAAATCGTCAAGATTATAGAAAACCACTCCTTTCGTCAAAGAAACCCAGAGACAAATCCATTTCCACTAGCTGGAGCAAACACAGCTCAGACTGGGCCCAAACTCAAAAACAGCTGAAAAATAGCTCAATGTAAGGGCAAGAAATGCTGTGGTCCACATCTGCTCTAGCTACAGCCATCTCACTGTCTGTACACACCTAAACTGCCTGGACCCAACAGTGGATAGACAACTTAAATTGGCTCAAACAGGAGTGCACTGAGGCTGCATTTTTGTCACTTCAATTATCTAATCTAGTGTCCTATCTTGTACATAGTAAGATGGCAGGATCATGTACCTGACACCGAAGTCCTCACCATGGCAGGCATGGAGTCTGTTTATACCATGCTCATGAAACATCAAGCTTGATTGGCAGGACATGTGATATGCATGCTTGACTAGCGCATACCAAAGCAGCTGTTCTGTGGGAACTGTCAGATGGCTGGCGCAGTCTAGGAGGTCAGCAAAAGCGCATCAAAGACTCTTTGAAAGCATCCTTCAAGCAGATACAGATTGACCTGAACACCTGGGAAACTGCAGCTTTAAACCAACCAAACTGGCAGACCTGTGTCACCAGAGGCGCTAACTGGCAACGCTTGGCTGAGGCCAGGAGAAAGCATGCTGAAAGGAAGTCCAGAGCTTCAACATTTACTCCAAACAACTCAGTCACTGCAGCAGGCTCTTCTGAGCTCGGTTGGACTAATCAGTCATCTGAGTACCCACTCCTAGTGTTGCGGTCATCATCACTCGCACATCATATAAGCAGATGATAATACCCTTTAGCAGCTGGACTTTCCATCAATACAAACCCTGATCAATAAGTTTATCCCTAACATTGGACTAAAAATCAAATGTGAAAACTAAGCAGAGGTTATCCTCTCCTACATTCTAAGCCTTGTCGTTTATTGTAAACCTTTGAAAGTTGTCAGTTTCCTAAATGGTCTGGATGATTAGCTGTCCAGATATCGCATACAAGGCAATAAGAGCAGACACATAAAGGCAGCAAGTTCTTGCATGTGGACACTATTGCATGCAAACATAGGCATTAGCACGTGGATCTTTTATGATTGTTGTTTTGACCCTTCTGTGGCATTTTGAACCTGAGAGTCTGTTGTAGTATTGACAATTTGAGGGGTACCATGTTTGGTGCTTTTGCCAAATCTTTGTCCTGTGCATACTAGGATAGATAAATAACACAGAATTTAAGTGAAGGGATGCTAACTAACCCAATGCTAACTAACTATCAAGCATTTTTGTATATGGTATATCCTGATATGCCTTGGCCATGTTATTTGAATGTCAGATGAATGAATTTGATTCAAATTTTATCCACTTGATTGCAAACTACACCTCTGGTAGCAGAACTAGTCTAACCACATTGTGGACATTCAAAACTAAACTGGTCAATTTAGACCATGTGGCATGTCAAAACTGAATTGGAACTACAATTGTGGTTTGAGTATAAAATGCATTTTTGGGTTCTGTTAATTACATATAATTACATATAATCATTAAGGTTAAGCTAAAAGGTAATTTTTAGGGTTAAGAGTTTTAATTACAGGATGTAATTTTTTCTTTACAAAAGTTTTGAGTTCATTATTATATTCCATTTTACAGGATGTTTAGTGCATATTGATAAGTTGTGTAGCATTTTAACAAGGATATACCTTGTGGCTTCCTTCCTGTAACTGTGTTATGAGTTTTTATGTATCTCTATGATGAAAAAATGTTATGCTGCCGGAATGATTGCCAGGATTTTGTTATGATATATGTACTAGGGTTTTTCTACAGGAATACCATCAGACAATGCATGGAACACACTTTATGTGTGAATGAATTATTACTGCATTAGGTATTAAGATATTAAAAGGTATGACGGAATGGTAAAGAATAGTTTGGTGTGTCTGTTGCTCTGACAAATGTCTGCATTGTTGTCACATTCACAAGCAGAAAAATCCATTTCTGAGTTTTAACATGTAGTTTTGAACTTGAACTTACTTGAACTTTATGTGATGAACCAGTTTGGTTGGCGCAGGAAGCTTAGGAGTCCCGGATGAAGGCATGCCACTGCGGTCGGTTTAGGGCCATTTCGCTAGCAATGTCCAACGGGTCCTACTTGTAGTTTTGTTGAGTCTATAAATCACAAATGGCAGTAGGTGATATTACCCGTAAATTTTGCTCGATTTGAAGGTATTTGATAAGTCTCTATTTTGTTGCTAAGGTGAAGAGGTAGACCCACCACAGGCAAAAGGAAACGGACTGAAGGTATGATTTAGAATCTGCTTTGTGTAACAGCTGTATCTAGGAGAGATTCTGTCTGAGCATTTGCCAGTAAATTTTTATAATGAAAATAACATTTTTTCGCTAGTCATCTTTACTGTAACTATTTTATATCTATTCTTTTCTACAAGTGTTAGGTTTATCATTTCCAAACATAGAGGATTGTGAGTATGCAATAGATGCATCAAACCAAAACATTATAGTCAATTTTGGAGAACATGCACAACCGGAATGGTGATATTTTATGTTTTAATATTTTAAATGAAAATCGATCCCAAGCTCTAAAGAGTTGTACATTTACCAGTTTTAGTTTATGAAAACTCTGCTTGTTTAATACTTTTCAAGGAATTGAAGAAAATGGTCAGTTTGCTTAGACAGAGAGTGACTATGGCCATTTAGGGCCACTGTACTGTCTGCCATAAATGTGTTATATCGCAGGTTTCACTTTGTAAAATAATAAGGTCAGGTGGATGCAAATTTGTGCAGATGTCATTAACCATGTCAACTTCAAACGACCATGTTATCATGTTATCTCCTAACTAGTTCTCGAATTTAGTAAGTCACCAATCCTCCTGCCAACTCAATGAAATGGTTCATTTCAGGTACTTAACTATCTCTACATTGCCCAGTATATTTTAGGATTTTCAAATTTCAAAGTAATAGATTTAACCTTGAGAGAAATTGAGTGTAAAACTATAATTAAGCAACTCCATCATGTTGAGTTTACACACGCTCTCCAATGCAAAAAGCTGCAAAAAGTAATAACTGGAGCCCTTGATAATGCGAGTCAAGAGAAAGAAGGAAAGAGATTGAGAGTACGAAAGAGACAGAAAGATAGATAGATGTTTCAACAATTTAGATGATCTTTATCTTAGTGGGACTGTACTGAACAACCTCTTTTCAACAGAGAATTAGTCCTAATCAGATTATCAGACTATGATTTAAACGAAGTTGTTTTGATGTTTTCATTAGAAAAGCCTTGTTTACACAAGGACATGCAAAACTATAGAAAATATTAATACTTATGTTTTGATGTTTCCTTTATATCATTTTAGATGGAAAAAAGTTGTGAGAACAAGAATGCAATGCTTTAAACATGAGTTATAAACAACAACATATGCAAAGTGTTTGAAAAATCATATAATAGTATAAATCTAAACAAACTACTTTACATGGATTGTATCACTGTGCACATTGAGTGATAGTTTGTGCGAACAAAGTTCTCACAACGTTTCCCTTTGAAAATGATGAAATGGAAATATTGAAACGTCGAATATTGAATGTATCCTTATTTTCACTCACACATTAGTCATTAAATACAGAAGACTATTGAAAGGCAATACAACCTTTGATGTTGAAGCTTTGTATATTTTATGCCTCTTTAAATCCAAAATGTGGGTTTGGGTCTTGTTACAAATTGTTTTTTCTTTATGTAGGCATACCTCCAAAACAAATGCGGATATCCTATTCAGGTCTACTTCATTCTTGGAAATGAATTCTGTGAAAGATTCTCTTATTATGGAATGCATGGTAAGTTTTAATATTTGGAACATCAAGTGTTTCTTATTCAATCACCACTGTATCTGGCATACCAGTTCTGCCATCTCTTTGTATTGTAATGCCCTTACTTTCATAGACAGTGAAATGCATAGACATATAGCTCCCCCTTTTATGCAAAACATTACTATGAAAATTGTGTAAGCAAGCATGAACAATATATGATGGCAAAGAAAAGCATCATACTTTCCATTTGACAAACTGATTATGAACATTTATACAAAAACAGCAAATATATAACATACAATAACATATTGCAACTCCTGCATCACCTTTGCACCAAAGAACTTTGTTACAACAGTCCAATATGCTTATTTCACACTATTTAAATTATATTGATACTTTTAAAATACTTTTTATATTCCCAAATAAACTCGAAGAGGGCCTAGTTTCAATTGAATGTACTGTGTTTAAATGGCATAATTACAGTCACACATCCAGGTAAGCACCATGTCATGTATTTGTAAACCAAGGCATTAATGGAAACTTTAATTCTGTTTGTGGCACTTGTAGTGTATTATTGAATTAATCTGCTGAGTCTTTCTTGTAGATGTTATTGTAGAATATGCAAGCAAAGCTTTTGATGATGCATTTTATGTTTCCAAAACTTATCAGACATTGATTCTTTGTAGCAATCCTGGTTTTGTATCTTACAAATATGCTGAAAATGGAAAAGGACAGTGCAACAGCAGTCTATCATGCATTTAACATGTTATGCTATTTTAGTCCTATATTTGGAGCAATTATTGCTGATAGTTTCTGGGGAAAGTACAAGTAAGTGTGTATTGGCTATCTGTTTTTAATTTTTACTTCTTTTAAATTGGCAATCATTATCTGACTGGGGTCATATCCTAATGTTGACTGTGGTAACATTTTGATCAATGAGAGTATCAAATCTGTACTCCAGTGTTATACACCAAGTTTGAAAAGTTGATATTAGAACCCATTGTCATTTTTACATGCACCAAGGTTTGGAAGATCTTATCAACCTTAGCATTATGCAAGATGATATCATGTATTGAAGTGAAGACTTTGTCTGGGCTGCATTTTGAGATAGCCTTCTCTGGTCATTAGGTTCCATTAGGTAGCTACACAACATTCATTCTCTAAGTTAGCCCTAGCTTTACCTTGATAAATGGCCTTCCATTTTAGGAACTTTTCTGTATCTAATGAATTCTGCAAATTGGTTGTAAGTTGGAAAGGACATATTTTAGATATTAGTTTAATTCTACTTGTGATGATGTCTTGTGATGACTTAATAAGAGCTTTCTTCTGCTCAAATTATGATGATGTGCTATTCCAGTAGATTGAAAATGTTAGTAAAAGATGCCTAGAAGGACTTGGCATTTTGTTATAGGAATTTATGGAGCCACACACTGGACAGTGCAATTCCATTGTGTAACACATTTATGCTGAGTTCAGTGTTGTGTACTAATACTCTGCTGGCTATGTATTGCAGTTAAGATTGGATAACGTTGTATATTGTCTTTTGTGCTTTTCCCACAGGACCATTTTATATATTTCCCTAGTATATGCAACAGGAAACATAGTTGTTTCAATCACTGCCATTCCCTCATTACTAGAGGCAGTGAAATTGTAAGTATCACATTAAACTATGTATACTCTCTTGTGTTGATTATCGAAAACATGGGTAGGCAGTAATATATAACCTTTATCAGAACCACAGAATTATTGACTTCACCTGGCATTTATCAGTGCTGAGTAGTGCAGGGAAGGTAGCTATACATTTTGAGGTATTTTTACAACTTATTATACAATGATTTGTACAAAGAGTGTAGTGTTATCATTTTAGCAATAAGTTTTATAAACAATATTCTATAGTTATTATAGAAGAATGGTGAACAAAATAATAAGTAAGAAACTGTCGCCTTAATTTTACACAGCTTGACACCATCTTTTCTTCCTTTATGTTGTTATGCTATGTATTTATAAACGTACTATTTCCAGAGGTGATATTTATCACAAGTATGTGCCTGAAGGTGTCTGATGTGTATTTTATGAAACCCTTAAGAAACTGTTTGGTAAATTCAAGCAATGTCACTTTTTCTATGAATTATCACCTTAGTTATATTTCTGTTAAATAAATGTAGGTTAATTATTTTGAATTTTGTGTTGCTTTTGTAGTTTCGAATTATGGTATAGTGTTTGCTGATGTAGTTATTTACATGAAATCCATTTAATATTGCTAACATTGTAGAAAGCATGAGTTGAAGGAAGTAAGTTACTTTTGGTAGCAAAAAGAAGTTGGATTATCATTTCTAAACCAGTTTCTTTATTGTAGTGTATATTATGGTGGCTGTAATGCAAACAGTTAGTTCTTAAACATTTGCTTGTTTCGCCTCTTAGGACTGGACCAATGATAGGTTTATTGTTGATTGCAATTGGAACAGGAGGTATCAAGCCATGCGTGTCTGCATTTGGTGGGGATCAATTTGAGGCTGGACAGGTAGGAAACGATCTGTGTTACTTGCGTGTCATACTCTGCCTATTTTGAAATTTTTGTTTTATTGATTTTACAAGAAGTGCATGATGTTGTGTCTATGGATCATTAGAGGAGGAAATTGTTACCTGCTAGTCACATGTACTGATCTCATGTGTTTCTTGTGCAATTATTATATATGCATTACCACAAGGACACTGTTTTAAATGCAAGTGTAAGTCAAACATGGAGTATATTTTGGCCTGTGGGTGCATTAGTGTGCAGATACACATGAGGTGGAAATGGAATTAAATGTGATAGAAGATAGAGATTCAAATATAGAAGTTGGTGTATGGTTTTGAATTAATAATCACAGAAAAACTGAGGAATGGTAATAAGTCAGATGCTGGCTGGTGTTTTTAGAAAGGTGGATGCTGTTTATGGGAGAGATGACTGTAAGCTTAATAATATGATAGATAGATTAAAATGAAGATGATGAATCCAGAAATGCTAATATGGAGGCATGTCTAATGTGTGTAAAGAAATACAGATAGAAAGGAAATGTAACATTGCCTTTCAAGAGATCCTAGTTAACAAGAACGAGTAGCTGAAGTAGGCATTTTTCTGGAAATAGTAGAAATGAAGTGCAGTTACAAGAAGATTAAAAGCTAATAAAAGAGGAATGATTAGATATTGCTGTCATGAAATAACAATCTGTGCGGTTTAACTTTGATTAAAGATCATTAGTTAGCTGTTGTCCATCATCTGAAATGAAGATCATCAAAGCTAAGTGAGAAAGAGATGTTGTGTTATAGTATTTTTAATGGCAATGAGTTGTAAATGAAGCACACAAGGAGAGCATGGGATTGTTTTTAGCTATCAGATAAATGATAAAAAAGATGGCAAATTATTAACAGAAACAATAAGACAAAAGGCAAGGTAATGGAACCCTGTGGTACACCGTCATTGGTTAACTGAGTTTGAATTAAGTTGAAGTTATAGACTCAAATGGGGACCAAACAATGTAATTTGTGTAGGGTGAATGAAAAGTGCTTCCATACATGACTAAAAGTGATTGATATGATGAGATAAATTATTCTAACGAATGCTTGTTAACTTTATGTGTCTATCTTTTTTGTCTTTCAGGAAAGGCAGCTTCAAAGTTTTTTCTCTATTTTTTATTTTTCCATTAACTTTGGAAGTTTACTCTCTATGTTAATAACACCAATTCTTAGAGGTAAGTTGATGCATATCGTCTACCATCTGTAGTTTCCCATGTTGTTATAACCAAGTTCCCAGTGTCACCATTTTTCAGTCTTGCTGACCTTACGTGGTTTCTTTGCGCTCTCTAATTTTGGAGAAGAAAAACAATTACATTATCGGTATTAATTCGTCATGGAGCAAACTAACTTCACTCAATACCGTGCAGTGTTGGTCTACTTAACCCAAAAATATTCTAATGGTGATTAGTCTGGTAAAAAGTACAATGACCAGGAGAATTTTCCTGCCAAGGGATATGTGCTTTGGAAAAGCACCCAACAGTCAAAGATTAATTTTCTCAATCTTGTTTCTGTCTCTCTTTTTTGATATCCTTGGCTGTTGAAAAGATGAGCAACTAACTGACTCATGATTAAATTGTTTTGAAATTTTTCTTTTTTTAGGTGACGTACAGTGTTTTGGTGGAGACTGTTACCCATTAGCTTTTGGTGTTCCTGCATTGCTTATGATTCTCTCTTTAGTTTTATTTATTGCTGGATCTTCGCTCTATAAAAAAGTGCCACCAGAAGGCAATGTCGTTGTAGAAGTTTCAAAGGCAGTAGGGGTATGAATTCATTTTGAGTTTGCACCTTTTGTTATCTTGGCTCTGGACTAATACTTTTAATCTTTGTTTGCAAGGTAGCTGAAATTTTACTGTTGAATTCCTTATGATGTTCTGAAAAGTCAAACCATTCCATCAAAATTGCAGCAAATCTTTTTTATAAGTCTAGGCCATTCCACGTAGACCCTGAATGTAATGTTTTGAAGACTCTAGAAATCTTCATCATTATTTGGAAACATTATACAATTTTACTTTGGCTTGAAAATCTTTGGAATGTTTTACTCAATGATCAATATTTGTAGTTAATATGAATATTGGCACCATTTCTTGTGTCATTTGTGTCGAAGAGATTTTATTACACTAAGTACTGTATTAACGATAAGCAAATTGTTCACCATTGAGGGTGAGTGAAGAAACTTTGCGGGTAGGAGCAGAGTCCAAGTTATCTGTTAAAATGGTTTTCAAAGTTGTTGACTTACAGACTGTACAACTTGTTTACAATCTTTATGTTCATTTGTGTTAAGTCAGTAAGAATTGGATGACGTGATTGTTACTGCAAAAGAGACCCTTAACACCAACATGTGATCCTGTTACATGTAGTTATTTTTTTATCCTCCTTAGTACGCTCTGAAAGAGAGAATTAAACACTGCGGCAAAGGCATCAAGAAAAACCACTGGATGGATTGGGCAGAAGGACAATATGAGGTAATTTTTTGTTGTTGTTTTCTTCACTTTGAAGTGTAAAGCACACCACACAGATATTAATTGCACTGTTTTATTTGTCTGTTGCTGCTTTAATTTTTGACAATCTTGTCAATAAATGCATTTAGGTTTTAGATAGTCTTTTTCGCTCCTTCTTACTGTTTGTCATGCAAAACAATGTCTTTAATCTTGTTTTTCTCTATCTCTGCTGACGTGGACATGAGTATCAACAATATACAATGCCCTATAGGTATCATCTCCGAGTTACAGATCACATTTATTGTTTACGCCAGTGCCTCAGTCGCTCGTCCACATGACAAATTGATCAATCGAGAGTACACGTTGGTCTGTTGTTACCTTGAAATCATGTATGTTTAATTCTCGTCATTTATTATGGAGTTTTTATTGCTTCAATAAGTGTTGTCTTTTCTGCACTTAGGCAACACTGATATCAGATATTAAGGCGCTTTTCAAAGTCCTCTTTATGTTTCTTCCACTTCCCGTATTTTGGACTCTCTTCGACCAACAGGTAGGTGATCCTTAGCAGCATTCGTGTGTGCTTAGAATGATTATTATTATTTATTACTGAAAAAAACTGTACGTGATCAGTCATGTATGTGTCAGACATTTTAAACCTTTTGTTATCATATTATATTTTTTTATATATAAAAAATATGTGTTACTGAATTAGCCCTGTAATTGCTATAATTTAACCTGTGCTGCAGAAAAAAAGAGTGAAAGAGTAAGCTGCCGATAAACAATTAAAACAAGAAAATAAATTGAAGTGCTCCTATTTAGAGCATAATGCGAATATAAGTACCATCTGTATATGGGAGGTGTATATATAATGTTTTCTGTATTTGAGACATATTTATATAGATATATTGCAATAGGTGAACATACGAATTAGTTCATCACCCCCTTTCCGGGTCAGATTCTGTTGAGTGCTCCCGTGGAAGTAGGCTCCAAACTCAGACCATCCCTGCTGCTGATTTTTAGATGAATTGACATGGCTGGGTTCGCAATTTTGTTATCCCAAGTTCGTTTTTCCTTTTTTCCCCTGTTTTCCACCATGTCTTGGCCGGTTTTTTTGTCCTGTCTGCTGATGACCAGAGAGAAGGCAAACTTCGGTGAGATTTCTTGCTCTTATTTCATTAGGGATCAAGATGGACATTACAAGCAATGGAAATGAATGGTGATATTGTAAGTGAACTGTGAATTTTTTTCATTGATTTTCCCTTCGAGCGCTCTCACGACAAATCTTGATTCCAAAGGAGCGATTCTCCTGAGAATTGCTATTTACTATTTCGCACTTTTGTTTGTCTTGTTTTTATTTACTCTTTTGTACTTTCTAAAGAACTATTTACATACTGCTGCACAGCGCGAGTCATTGCAATCGCTAGGAAGTAGCCATACGTCGAGAATAAGTAAAAAGGGACTTAGCTGACTCATTTCCTATCTATCACTGGCAAAACCAGAAAATCGTCACACATGCCTGGTTGGTTTGATGTAGGGAGTATATTGCAATGAGCACCTTTTGATGACATCGGATTACTCCTTGAAGCAAATTTATTCATTTTCGGAGCAAGCGTAGTACATTACAGGCCAAGCTGATTAACGACACTCTATGCTTTAGCTGAAGCGGATGCTTAGTGAAGTACAGATTTTCGAATTACAGTGAGTTGATAAATTTTATATTTCACAAGTTGAAATCTTTGAAATCCCAGTTGTACCTAAATCATTGATGGAGAATTTCGATCTTTTGGCGCTTGGAGAGGGCATTGTATCTCCCATATTTCTCTACGCTTACTCATGCTATCAGGTCATACGATGTAATTTTATTTGGGATTGATTAGCAGTATGATTGCAATGATTTCAGATCATTCTTGGTGATGGACGTGATTGATGTATACTGTACATAAGCAGCGTCAAAATAGGTGTCGTCTGTTATCTTTTCTAGGGTATATTTGGGACATTAAAACCAGACCAAATGCAGGCAAGTATTTCGTTAAATTTGTAGTTTATTATGGTATATTAACACATTATGTTTGCCACTATAAGTCTAAGGATATGTACCTACGTTGCAGAAGGTGGGATAGCTAACTAATTCCAGATGTTGTACTAAAGTGACTGAGAAATTACCAAGGTATTTGCTAGACAAGAGTGAACACACGTCAACTTTCCAGTTTTGTCGTTATTTTTTTCATTCCTCGTGGTTAGGTTGGCAATGTCATTTAAGTTGTGGGCTAAAACCAACAAGTATGGAGTGTAGATAGGATGCAATTTCCGTTTTAATCTTCATGATTTGGACGGAGTGTGTGTACAAACACCTATCTTCTCGTGACAGTAACGAATTTGTTTGTTTCTTTTGGGAGCGTTTCAAAACGTTTATAACACGATGTGACATGGCAAAGTGTATCGTTTTATACGTCACTATCCGCTTACCCCAATCTATTCATTTTACTTTAAACCCCGCACAAACATAGCACTTTTTCTTATCATTTCATCTCCACCATAATTCATGCTATCCACCATATTCCGTGCTGTCCTCCATATTTCAACCCCTACCCTGCACCACATTCTCTACTCCACACCACTTGCCATACTCCACACCACTTGCCATACTCCACACCACTTGCCATACTCCACACCACTTGCCATACTCCATACCACATTCCTAATGCAAGATTTTTTTTTCACTTTATATTCCGATTTATCTTCACATTCTATCTCATTTCCACATTCCACACGATCTCCACATTTCTTCACATCTGAACAATCTTTTGTGGTGCAATACTTGAAAATCGCCTTGAAAATTTGCGACATTGCGCTAAAAACATACTTAAAGCCTTTTTTCGTCTGACACTTAAATCTTATAAATCGTCAGAAAGGAAAGTATATGTATATGACAACCTATTTATACCAAACCTGTATCAAAACTAGCCAATCATATGCAAGAAAGGAAACAAAGAAAGAGAAAATGAGGAAACAAAACATTATAGGAAGAGTCGAAGTGAAGAAAAGAACTCTTTCTGCCAACAGAGTACTGGTTTTCTTATTTTAATGTAGATAGACTCCAATACACTTAGATAAAAGGACGATCTAGCAGTGCTAATTATCCGAAAATTCTCGTCCTTATACATTTTGGCGCATTTTGAATTTTCTAGTACATGTTGATAAAGGTTCTTTATATGTCCATATTCCACCCCATCTCCACATTCGGTCATACAGTCATCGCATAGCGTCATCAAATCGCCTAATCACATCGCATCACAATATGAAATGACCACGTTTCTCCAAACTACTTGAACACGTCACTTTTTGGCCCGTATTATCCGGATGAAGTATTAGACATCTTTTTATGTTGTTTTCTTTTCTTTTGCCTGGATTGCTTTGTTTCTTTCTCTTCATCATGTCGACAAAGTCTTGTCTTTTTATACAATGTATTTCTACTGTACGGTTTAGCCTTTTTTCCAATACACTTTTGAATTGGCGTTGTAAACAAACGCATGCTTAACTGTTGTTTTCTATTTGTTACAGGCTTTGAATCCAGTGTTTGTAATGATCCTTATCCCCTTTTACGAGACTGTCGTCTACCCACTAGGGAGAAAGTGTGGAATCCTCACGAAGTAAGTACACTCCTGAGTAACTGACGGGTTTTTATTATTATACAGACATATGTACGCTTTATCTGACTTTCCCTCTGTGGTATGCTACGGTTACTAATTGGTGGCAATCAGCCATTCTAATAGTTGATGGCGTCATTCTTTCACTTGTTGTCAGGCTCCGTCTATCTGAATGGTGTTTGACAAGTGTTCACTTAAGCAAACCTTGTATATGATCTTTTCTCCACCCATGTGTTAGGTGGGTGTTTCGTGATGGAATCATGAAATGTAAACAGGAGAAATAAACTGCCTAATTTTTTTAGGCTCAGCATTTCAATTCTCTTTTTTTGCGCAGACCTTTGCAGAAAATGACCTTGGGTATGGCATTTGCTTCGATATCATTTGTTGCAGCTGGTATTTTACAGACTGAAATGGAGGTAAGGTTTTGTATATCTAAGATGTTACTGGCCTGTATTGATAGCAAGTATTGTTCACCTGCATAGTCTGATGCCATTTCCGAGGCACGAAAGTACTGTTGTTCATCGATGCTGTTGAGGCATGGTATGACCAAATGAACCTTTAGTTTCTGCCATAGGGAGACTCGAACCAGATATCTTTAGTTCATGAGTCTGCTGATTTACCCCTGTTGTTTTGCAATGTAATGGCGTCTCCCGTCGATAACGAGAAATAAGCATCTCTGTGCCGGTTGACCGCTGACGAGAGAAAGAGGAGCATTCCTCTTCGCTGCATCTGCAATGGCATTGATTGTGTGGTGGGATTTTCTGTCTATTCCCATTTGCTTTGTAGGTCTTGAGCGGGTCATTTGCTGTTCTTTGGTAGCTGGCTTACACAGTTTCTGGAACGCAAGCTTTCCTTCTGATATGCCCAAATACGTTATACTTATCCGTACTGTGATGAATTATTTTGAGAATAACTGTAATTACCACAGAACCTGTCTATAGAGTACGTACTTTCTCATGATTTGCTATGGAGCAATCTGTCAGTCACGGAAAACAAGGATTAATGCGCAAGATAAGCAAAATCATCAACGTAAACAGAAATAATGTCAGAAACCTTTGAACCAACTAAAATGGAGAAGTATGGTAACGAAATAGTATATGCAAGTAACTTTTATCTCAGAGCATTCGATTTTAGTTGGTTGAGCCCATAGATTTTAATTGTCAAAGCAACTTGCGTTATTTAATTCGGTATTAGGCCAAGTAATTTTTGAAGGGAATTTGGTCTGATGCCAGCTTAAATAGCGAAGCGAACGCTCGGGACTCAAAAGTAGGAATTGTGATTTACACTTTTCAAATACAATTATTTTAAGGCCAGAAATCGTAGTTATGCTATTCACATTACGCATTAACGAAGCGCTCCGTGAATTTTAAGAGTAATATTTCGAGACATACAATGTGATTTGAGGATAAGGCAAAGAAAAGAGTCAAGGTTCCCATCCAAAAAAAATGTAATCAGTAACCTTCCTTACTATACAAATGCTCCTTATACTTAACTCAACCTTTGGTTACAATGAGTACGACTTTTTATATCTAAGTATGTAAACAAAATATCCAGAACAAAAAATTGGCTTTCCCTTCTTTGCCTCTTGTCTTTTCGAATACTGAGTGATTGGTAGAAAAGATAGATCAAAACGATATTGTTCTTGTTTACTTTTTGTTGACATCGTAAACGACTTTACGTCAAGGAAAACTACATACGACACCTTCCCCTGTTTAGGATTTCTCGCCTCTTTGCTGTACATGTCAAAAAGTTATCGCGGGTTCTTCTACCACCAAGCCCTTAAGCTTGAAACTCTGGTCGCCAAACTCGACTTCTCAATCCCGGCAGAATGCAGGCGGTGCATCATAGCAAACTAATCCATTGTCGCCAGTACTCCATTTTCTCCAGTTCTGTCTTTATTCTAGTCTTTGCTTTCTATCCTTAGTCTGCTGTCCTATACATTCTCTCGGTTTCTTTGCATTCTTTTCTATGCTTTCTTTCAATGAATTTCAGTGTCTTTGTATATTTTGTTCTTTTTCGCCTTCTTTCTCGGTATTCCTTCTCATCTTGTCTGCATGCCACGTCCTTCTTACTTATTTCTCTATGTGCATTCCTTTTCTTGGTCTTGTCTTTTTTGTTCTTCGTCGTGTGTCTTAAACAGTTCTGTTACACCTGACATATCGCTCTTCCTTTCTATTATTTTCTTTTCGTATTCCTCCTTTTACCCTATCCCTTTCATTTTCTCCTTATTGTTTTCTTTTTCTTTTATACATTGACCTCCTACACATTCCTATTGTTCACCCTTTCCTCGTTTGCTTCTCTTTGGCCATTTTGCAGTCGGAATCAATTTTTGTAGTCTACTTTCGTTTGCTGCGTGTTCATTGGATCGAGGAACACCATCAACCTTTTCTTTACGTCTTAAGATAATTTAGATGTGATCATACGTTCGTTGAAATTGTTTGAATGTCGTGTTGTCAAAGGTGGTTACCGGTAATCTACGTCAAGACGAGAAACCATACGAAACCATGTGCTTATGTGTTTTCCAACATATGGTCAACTGCAAAAAGAAATTTCATTGCGTGGGTTTATTTTCGTATTACTAAATGAAAAATAGGATTTCAGGTCCTCCAGGATAGTGGCGTATTTCAATTACTTTTACAGAACAGATATATCCATTTATTGTATTGCACATCTGCCTCATCCTACAAAATTCGAGCCTTTGGACTACTTGTCATAATTAAGTTACAGAATTCGAGCCTTTGGACTACTTGTCATAATTAAGCTGACAAATTCGAGCTTTTAGCATAATTGTTTCAATTAAGCTGAAAAATTTGAGCTTGTAGCCTGCTTCTCTCTATTAAGCTACAAAATTCGAGCCTTTAGCACATACTCAAAGTTTTATAGAGTATATATTTTGATGAGGGTCCTTGCATTGGTAAAAATCAACAATGTTTTGAACGCTGAAGTAGGTTAGTCTTTACAAGTAGTTTTCAAAAAGTGAAAAGTTTGGCCTTAGGTATATCTGCATAATCCAACAGTGGTTGCAACAACTGGGGCGGTTGCTGGTGGCCACAGCTGTGCTTCCACGTCTTTGGCTGAGAAAATTCATTGTCGTTGTTTTAAGGCTTTAATTGATTATTGTTTTTGCTCTATATTTAGATTGTTTGTCTTTTGCCCCCTAGAAATCGTCCTCTGTAGCTGCCATGCCTGCAACTGGGTTTGCTAATTTCCGAATCATCAATGCTGTTCCTTGCCCTATTGATGTTCAAGATGAAAACTTAAAAGGAAAGAAAATTTCACTTGGGTATCATTCGGTAGGGAAAAAGTATTTCTAAATTATATGTAATGATCACATCCCGTGCCCTCAGACTTTCATGTCATAGAAAGGCGGATGACAACAGAATTCCTTTGTTTGCATGTTGAAGGCCATACGTGTAGTTATAAATTCAAACTTTTTATAAATTCAGTTGTCTATTGAATGTGAACAAGTTAAGGATGCGCGTGGTTTCGGGTATGCTCGGTGTACAAGTTTGGTTGAGAACAAGGACTTTACACTGAAAAGATTGTGGCTACAATTGTCTCGAACAAAGGTAATGCATCGTAGTGAAATGAAAGGCATGTTGAACATAGTTAGCTGCCATCTGTCATTACAATTATGAATGTACCAGGAAACCTTGATAAGCAAACACGCAGTTACGCAGGTGAGGTAGAAGGGCTTATAAGGGGACTGCCTCCCCCAAAGGTAAAAAAAATTAGTAAACCGATTATCTTCGGTAAAAGTTCTCGCCCACGATGACAATATTTGTGAATTTTTAACCCATTGCCGTATCCTAATTCATTCCAACCTGAAAATTCAGTTCTAAAGCCCTCCGTGTTTGATTATGGGAAGCCATTCGGATAGCTCATTATTTCTGAAATTACTACTTCGCACAATAGCAATCAGACCCAGATATGAAACACTAAATTCACTTTTTCTTCTGCTGTAGATTGATAATTGGTCTGTGCTAACTGTTTTTTATAATCGATCACCAAAGAGTACACCACACTGCGTCACATGCTCGTAAGATTTGATAATAGGTGCATGAACATGAACTATGTTCTCTATTTGAAGTCAACAATATTTAATCGATATTCGAAGACGAAAATGTCGAAATTGGGTTTGATGGTCTTCTCTAACAGGCAAAACGACACAGCACCTGAGTATTCCTAGATTAAGGAAATCATGTTTTGCTCGGTGTTTGGTTAAGTTTAGATAAAACATTTTACTCACGTTTGATTCCAGCACAAACCTTCATTTGACTTGATCAACACTTGATCAAGTCAAATGAAGGTTTATGTCAACCTTCAACACTTGATCATCGTTTTAAACATGGCGTTTTGCTTTGTTCTTTTATAGGCCACGTCATATTTCCCTGTTCCAGTCAAGTTAAGTTCTGTAGCTGTGGAGACGGACAATTGTTCACCAAAACTTTCTGCGGTTAAAGACTTGAAAATAGTAGAACACATAACATATTCACTTGTGGTTGGACTAAATCACAGTGCGATGGCAACCATACAGGTAGGGACCATCTTGCCAAGGATGAATTCCCTTCTCTTCCAAAGTCAAAGGGATCCCTCCAAGACGAAGGGGACCCCTACAAGGTTCAAATGACTTAACTAGGTTGAAGGGACTACTTAGTGTCGAAGGAACGTCTTCAAGGTCAAAGGGATCCCTCCAAGACGAAGGGGACCCCTACAATGTTCAAAGGACTTAATTAGGTTGAAGGGACTACTTAGTGTCGAAGGAACTCCTTCAAGGTTAAAGGGATCCCTCCAAGACGAAAGGGACCCTTACAAGGTTTAAAGGACTTAATTAGGTTGAAGGGACTAATTAGTGTTGAATGGACTCCTTCAAGGATAAAGGGATCCCTTCAAGATGAAAGGGACCCTTACAGGGTTCAAAGGACTTAATTAGGTTGAAGGGACTACTTAGTGTCGAAGGGACTCCTTCAAGGTCAAAGGGATCCCTCCAAGACAAAAGGTACTCCTACAAGGTTCAAAGGACTTAATTAGGTTGAAGGGACTACTTATTGTTGAAGGAACTCCTTCAAGGTCGAAAGGACACCTCCAAGACGAATATTGACCACTGAGAGGTTCAAAGGACTTAATTAGGTTGAAGGGACTACTTATTGTTGAAGGAACTCCTTCAAGGTCGAAAGGACACCTCC